>LPNX010064290.1:3113-25398 GCA_001517045.1 Pseudotsuga menziesii | reverse complement strand
AATAGTGATCTTAATGAAAATACAACATTTCATGGTATTATAAAATAATTATTTCAACATTTTTGTAATTTGCTTTGAAGTTATGAAATTGCAAATTTTGTATTATTTTATTTTTCTTGTAACTTTTAATTTTATTTTTTTCACTAAAGTAGGAACTTTGTTACTAGGCTCCATTGCCTCTCCCTTGTTCTTTCTCCGGAGTACTTTTGAAAAACATTATTGGCCTTTGTCATCCCTTTAGAGAGTAAATTAACGCCACATGCCTTACTTCTTATTCGTTGAATCCATCGATTGGGATGCCACATGTCCATCAATTGGGTTTCTACCTAGTTCTTTATTTCTGCCACTTCACGGTGCTAGTACATTCCAAGTCTCGATTTCTCTTGGGAATATCACCCCAATTTGAGCAAAGCGAAATCCTCATCCTGCCGGTGATTTTTTGGTATGTACTGAAGATCAACCTTTATTTCTCCTTGCGCCTCTCATTTGGTGGGATTCAGGCTCTCTAATTCTCGTGATTGAAGATTCACATTGTGTAATTCTAGTGAAGCCAATGGCCGGAGTTAGTACTGTTACTGGAATTGTAGCCAATATTTCGAGCAATGTTTTGAGCAGTCTCTAAAAGGAAGCTATTCAAGTTGTGAAAATGGTCATTTATCTGCCTCAAGATGTTACCCACATGAAAGTTCAAGCTCGACACCTAGATGATATAGTACATCATATAAGTGATAATATAGCTCAAGAACAAAAAATCCCTTAAAGAATAGTGACGACTTGGTTGGATAAGGCCAACAGAGCCATCCAAATTTCACGATCTATTGACAAGGACTA
Organism: Pseudotsuga menziesii; assembly: GCA_001517045.1. Taxonomy (NCBI): domain Eukaryota; kingdom Viridiplantae; phylum Streptophyta; class Pinopsida; order Pinales; family Pinaceae; genus Pseudotsuga; species Pseudotsuga menziesii. The sequence continues at coordinate 24,567 of LPNX010064290.1, read as the reverse complement.
CCGGCATGACAAATACTTCCTAACTTTCCCTAACTGCCTCTATCGGGTATAGAATTGGCAAACATATGAGAGATTGGAAACTGACTGTTTCTCAACTCCACTCATAAAGGAATTTAAATTTTCCTTCAAGCGAGGAATACAAAGGCCATGCTCCGGTCGCACAAATACCAAATTCCGATTGAGATCTTAGAACCCGGTTTTGTTGGAAATGCAATACAATCTATGCAGTTTAAGCTTGAGCAACGGTTAACCAAAGATACCAACATTCGAATTATTGTTTTTCACGGTATGGGTAAATTCGGTAAGACTTCACTGCTTCAAACCATCAACAACAGACTCTAGCAATGCAACTCATTTGATCTCATCATTTAGGTAACGATATCCAAAGATTGTGAGATCTCAAATTTGCAAGATATGATTTCCAAAAGATTAAATTTACATAACTTTCCAGATAGATCCAGTACTTTGGAAGAGAGAAAGCATAGGCTCAACTCTTATTTAGGAGATAAAAGGGTTCTTATAATAATGGATGATATGTGGAAGAATCTTGAGCTACACAACTTAGGAGTGCCATTGAATGACAAAGCTTCTAAAATTGTTTTGACTACTAGGATTAAAGATGTGTGTACCGCTATGGAAGCACAAGAGATAATTATAGTGGAACCGATGTCAAAAGAGGAGGGCTGGAAACTGTTGTTTGAAAAAATTGAAACAGAAAACTTGAGTTACTGCTCAGTTATAAAAATTTTGTGCCGACCTCATTTTTCCTTTTACTTGTCGGGTGAAACTTGTCTAACTCCGACTAGATAAGTCTACCAAATGGTCGGACCCGACTCTTTTACCTTGAGAAGTTCTTACTTGTCCATTTTACCGATACACTTGACTTCGACAACTTGTCGGTTTTACTTACGGGTTTTACTTTGACAACTTGTCGGTTTTACAACTTAGACAGAACTTAACCAACCATTTTTACTTCGAACAATTGTCGACTGGTTTGGTTTTAGTCGGAATTTACAAAGGATATTTATTAGTCTAAAATTGTGAAGAAATTACAAATTTTGTTCACCCACCAGTAATATGAAGTAAAAACCGACACAATCAACAATTCAACAGAACTATAAAAACATATAACTAAACATTTAGGAATACTTGTGTCGACCACTTTGTCATAAAACCTGGAACTTTTACTGGGTGATAAATTTATGGATTCTTTGATCTTTCACTCAAACTGTAAATGTAAAAAACATTCACACAAATAATTCTGGAGAAAATTTTGGCTAAGTAAACATGCATTTCAACCATAAACTATTTGATATATATATATATATAACTTATCAAGAAATAACAAAATGTAATACAAACTTGTCGGCTCTTCGACAGATCCTTCTACAGAGCTTCGGCTCTTCGACAGAATCAACCACACAGAAGCTTGGGCTTCAACTCTATTCTTTCTTCACTCCTTGCTTAGAATTCTCTCTCTGAGTTCTCTCATGAATTCTGCAATTGCTTTACAAACTTCTTCTACTATTTATAGGAAAACTGAAAAAATTACTTCTTCGTGAATCTACAGACTTGCCATTAATGGTTGTAATAACTATCTACCTAAAACTTAAGTTCAGAAATTTAATTCACCTCGATTACATTGAATAATCATGAACACTTCTCTCTTGTTAAGATGACTAACAAAGACGAAACTGATACGGAATCTGGAAGAGTTGGCTGAGGTCTGGTACGGCTTCTGCAAGTAATTACATTTTCCAACACTCCCCCTTAATTATGAGCAGATGGGGATCTTAAAATTAAAATTAAAAAATGTTTCAGGGCTTAAACTTGCTCTGTGCATGACAAAGTTCACTCTGCAGAACTTGTCATTCCAAGACAACTATGCAGATACTGAAATGTATCCCTTTCCAATGGTTTTGTAAAGATGTCTGCAAGTTGATCTTCAGACCTGCAAAATTCTAAACAAATTTCTTTGTTGTTCATCATATCTCTTATGAAATGAAACCTTGTGTCGATGTGATTTGTTTTCTTATGAAACACATGATTCTTTGATAATGCTATGGCTGAATTTTTGTCGTAGAAGATGGTTGTCGGTTCTTTCTGGTCCCGCGACAAGTCTTTCAACATTCTCTGCATCCAGACAACTTGACATGCAGCACTTGTTGTTGCAACATACTCAACGTCTCTTGAAGACATAGTTACTATGGTTTGTTTCTTTGAATCCCATGAAACAACACCTGTACCAAAATGAAATGTGTACCCAAATGTGCTCTTCCTGTCATCTATGAGGTCTCCATTGTCATTGTCAATGTATCCAATGAGTTTACATTTTTCTGAATTTTAATACATAATGCCAAGGTATATTGTGCCACTTACATACCTCATAATTCTTTTACCTGCTTGTCAATGCGAGTCTTTTGGTGACTCCATGAATATTGAGATCATACTTACTCCATACTTTATGTCTGGTCTTGTCATTGTTAAATAAATAAGGCTTCCAACCATCTTTTTAAACAACGTAGGATCTACAGTTGATCCATCATCATCCTTGCTCAATTTTAAACCTGTTATTACTGGTGTTGGGGATGGCTTGCAATTAGACATATTAGTTATTTTCAAAACTTCACTTGCATATTTAGATTGTGATATAAACATACCACGTTCATACTATTGAAATTCAATGCCCAGAAAAGAATTCATAAGCCCCAGATCAGTCCTTTCAAATTCACTTTCCATGACCACTTTAAAATATTCTATGCCAAAGTCACTAGTAAATATTAAATCATATTCATACAAGCAAAAAATTACAATCTTACCTTGCTCATTAACTTTGGTGTACAATGTCGGTTCACTTTCACTTCTGTGAAATCCATTTTCAGTGATATAGGAATTAATCTGTCTGTACCAAGCCCTAGGATCTTGCTTCAAACCACAGAGTGCCCTTTTCAGCCTCTACACTTTATGCTCTTGACCTGGAATTTATATCCTTGTGGTTGTTCGACATATACTTCCTCTTCTAGATAGTCATTCAAAAATTCCGACTTAACATCCATTTGATAAACAAGCCATTTGTTTTGTGCAACAATGGCCAAGACTGTTCTGATTGTATCCATGTGTGCAGCATGTGCGAATCTTTCATTGAAATCTATGTCGGGTTTTTATGTGAACCCTCTGGCTACCATTCTTGCTTTTTTGCTTCTGCACATTCACATCAACATCTTGCTTTATCTTGTAAACCCATTTGATGACGATTACATCTTTATCTTTTGGTACCTCTACCAACTCCCATGTCTAATTCTTCTGAATGCATTCTATTTATTCAGCCATGGCTTGTTCCCATACTTCTTCTTCGAAAGCTTCTTCAAATGTTAGTGGATCATATATAGGAGAAAATAATGCAAAGAGAGAGAATGAATTTGGTGTACCAACTTCATATATTTCATGCAGACTTCTTGTCTTCACTGATTCTGTCGATGTCGACCTCGACGAAATGATTGATGGAGTTTGCTATCCTCTTGGTGTGCTTGTCGGTGTAGCTTGAGATGCAACTTGTGTCGATGGTCCTTGTTCTGAACCATGCCACAGTGTCATGGGATTTGACTGTGCTACGACCGGTTAACTTACATGTGGTGTTTGAATCACTTCCTCCACCATGTCATCATGGTTGACATTCAACACAATCTTGACATTTGTGTCGACAATTCCATCCCATGATTCATTCTCAACAAATTGAACATCTCAACTTATTATCACTTTCCCTGCAACACGACAGGATCATACAACTTTTATGATTTTGTGTCTTCAGAGTATCCAACAAAAATACATTTTTGTGCCTTGTCGTCTAGCTTCTTTCTCAGCTCATCTCGAACATGAGAATATGCAACACAACAATTTTTTTTTAAATGAGAAACACTATGATTCATACGTGTCCATGCTTCTTGAGGAACTTTGTTCTTCACACTCTTTGTTAAACATTGGTTCATAATGTATACAACAATTGCGACTGCTTCACCCCAATATTCATTTGGAAAATTTTTGGATGCCAACATGCTGCGTGCCATCTCCATAATGGTTATGTTCATTCTTTCGGTAACACCATTCTGTTGAGGTGTATACCATGCAGTGAATTGCTTTTGTATGCCACAGGTCTTGAAAAAATTTAGAAATTCATTCGAAACATATTCACCTCCTATGTTGGTCCTTAATATCTTGATGCGGTGACCACTCTAGTTCTCCACGAGTGCCTTGAACTACTAAAAATAACTAAATGCATCATATTTATGTTTCAAAAAATATACCCATGTTTTTCTCGAGTAGTCATCAATAAAAGTTAGGAAATAATTGCAGCCACCAATGGATGATGTCTGCATTGGACCAAAAATATAAGAGTGCACAATTTCAAGTGGTGTGCGTGCTCTATATGACTTTCCGACTAGAAAAGTCTCTCTATGATGCTTGCCAAAAATGCATCCTTCACAAACCCTTTCTGGTCTATCGATCAATGACAATCCTTTCACCATATTCTTTGTGTGCAGTAGCTTCAACCCACCAAAATTCAGATGTCCAAATTTGAAATGCCACAACTAGGATTCATCCTGCACTTCTATTTGTAATGCAGCTTGAAAATCAGCTATGCCATTTTCTTTCTTGTTGAGGTGGTCTACTATTTCTTTACTTTCTTCCTTGAATGTAGCTCCTTTATTTGTCTTCCCTTTCATGTCGGGAACTATCCTCAATGGAAATAAGCGATTTCTTGTCATTGGCACTTTTGGTATCAACTAATTGCTTGGACGCTTGTCTTTAATCACATAGTGATCATCTTCTATGTAGACTCTATAGCCTTTTTGTATCATCTTTCCAATGCTCAACAAATTATTTTTCATATCTTCGACATGATAGACATCAGGAATATACTTACTCTCCCCCTGTCTGGTTAGAATACCAATAGTACCTTTTCCCAAAACAGTAACTTGGACATTGTTTCCAAGTGTAACATCAATTTGAACTGAATTATCTAGACTAGAAAAAAAATTTAAATTACCAGTCATATGATTGCTGCAAACTCAATCTAAGTACCATATGTCATGTGGACTTTCTTGGACTGCATTGCATTCAAGTGGAGATACATATGCCATTAACATTGCACTTTTCGGAGTGCTGGTGTTGGTCGATTGATTTGGATTTTTCCTTCCTTGGTCATATTGTTTCTTCCTGCATTCATATGCATAATGACCAAATTTCTTACAATAAGGACATTGGATTTTTTATTTATCAAACCTCTGACCACTTGGCTAACTTGGATTCTGATTCTCTCCTCTACCAGTGGCATTTGCAAGACTTCTGTCGCATCCTCCTCTTGAAGAACTTCTTCCTCTGCCTCTGGATTTGTTTCTCCCCATGCCTCTACAACAACTTATGGATGACTATGCTGCAAATGCACCTTCCAATGATGTATTTGTTCTGTTGATTCTATGTTCATGATTGATGAGTGAATCTTGCAACTCATTAATGCTAAAGATCAACATATCTTTGTTTTCTTCCAAGGTCATAACCAAGGTTTCAAACTTTGTGGGAAGACTTCTAAGAATCTTTTCAACAACCCTTTGGTCTTCTATGGTTTCTCCATGATATTTTAGTTGGTTTATCGAACCAAAAGCTCTAGTGTAGAATGTGTCTACAGTATCTGAATCTTTCATTGACAAAGATTCAAAATCTCTTCTAATAATATGTAACTTGGAAGTCTTTACCTTGTCCAATCCTTGATATGCGGTCTCCAATGTGTCCCATGCCTGCTTAGCGTTAATTTCTACTGCTACTCTTGGGAGTATGATTTCACACATGGCTTGATGTATGTAGAACATAGATTTTCCATCTTTCTTCCTCTGTTTCCTCAAGACATCTTTCTCAGCTTGTGTGAGATTGTTATATGTTGTCTGATATGCTAGTTCTTCATAACCATGTTGGACTATCTCCCAGAATTCTTGACCTCTGAACAAAGCCTTCATTGTTAGAGACCAATATTCATAATTCTTTCCTATAAAAATTGGAGTTTGCACTGAACCATAAGTGGAATCCATTTTTAATTTTTAGCTTCCCTTATAAAATTACTTTTTCACTTTTAAGACAAGATTTATTTCCTAAACCTTGCTCTGATACCATTTAGAAAAAACTGAGCCAACAAACTTAAGTTACTGCCAAGTTATAAAAATTTCACGTCGACCTCCTTTTTCCTTTTACTTGTTGGGTGAAACTTGTCTAACTCCGACTAGACAAGTCTACCAAATGGTCGGACCCGACTCTTTTACCTTGACAAGTTCTTACTTGTCAGTTTTATTGACATAATTCACTTCGACAACTTGTCAGTTTTACCGACGGGTTTTACTTCGACAACTTCTGGGTAACTAACAACTTGTCGGTTTTACAGCTTAGACATAACTTAACCGACAGGTTTTACTTTGACCACTTGTCGACTGGTTTGGTTTTAGTCGAAATTTACAAAGGATATTTCTTAGTCTAAAAGACTTAATAAATTACAAATGTTTTTCACCCACTAGTAATATGAAGTAAAAACTGACACAATCAACAATTCAACAAAACTATAAAAACATATAACCAAACATTTAGGAAGACTCATGTCGACCACTCTGTTGAAATTTACAAAGGATATTTCTTAGTCTAAAAGGCTTAAGAAATTACAAATGTTTTTCACCCACCAGTAATATGAAGTAAAAACTGACACAATCAACAATTCAACAGAACTATAAAAACATATAACCAAACATTAAGGAAGACTTGTGTTGTTGTTGACCACTCTGTTTTAAAACCTGAATGTAATGTCCCCGACCCTTTGACCGACGAAGAGGACGCTACCATGGCCTTAACCATCTGGGAAACTCGCCCCATGAACATGTGCATTCATAAAATACTGAAACAAAATGCACTGAAGTAGAACATACACAGATACATAATTATTTATCATACACAGCGGAAGCAACATACATCCATTCAAGCATTCAACATGTTCACCATATTCATTAACAGTAAAATGATTGCAGGAGTAATATAGACAAGATTACTTATATTATGAAGAACTCATTCCGCAACCAGCTACGTCGCTGCAGCATTCCACCCAACCATAGGCTAGCATGCTCCTAAATCTCTCAGCAATGTTTCCACCCCCGAGCTGGGCATGATTCCCCAAGGAATAAGGAACAAGCAGGCTTACACATAGCCAAGGATACACAAAACACAGCCAAGCCAACACAATTGGGTTTATCAGGCCATCAAGGAGCTAGGAAAGGCTAAATTCTAAGCTGGTGAGCCCATTACAGAGCTAGGAACACCTACACCAGAACTAGCCTGACTTCTAAGACACCCACACACACCCAACACAAGGAATCAGTCCCTTCTCTGCTACACAGTCCCTCAGGCCTTGACTTCCCTTCTAGTGCTATTCAAGGGTTGTGGAGAATAAAGCCAACCCTCTAGCTCTGTCTGTGTGGTTTCCAAACACACCAGGTTTATCAAGAAAACCAAGCCCCAATCCCTGCTCCCAACACAGTCCAAAGACCAACCACTGCAAACATGCCGTCACATAAGCGATTCATAGCTTGGTTAAGGAAAACAACTCCTGAGTCGTTCTTGGCCCTATCGTGGCCAAAACGACTCACAAAACAATATACAGTAGCCCCCAAAATGTAAAGAAGACCCCAACAAAACACAACGTAAGGGAGATCACCGCAAACCCATGAGTCAGTTTGTGAGGAAAGTATACACCCACACCATCCGCAAAATTCATAGAGGAAAACTGCATGAGTAAAACCAGGAAAATCCTGTGCGTGAGAATGAGCAAAACTCCTGCCCCTATGTGAGGATGAACAACTCTGCTTATGCATGAGGATGAGCCGACAATGGAGAGAATGGTGTAGTGGAGAGAGTGGAATGAGGGGCGTAGTCATTCTTCTTCCTGTCATGAGGTTCAATCCGCTGCGGGAGTGTGTGTGTGGGAAAGGGCTGACAGTCCTGCCACACTCCACTCCCAGCCATAACTACCTCAACTACTCAACAAAACATTAAAGTGGTAGTTGGATAAGACAAAGAAAGATGGGCAATTCAAACAGGGTGGTGACACATGGATTTTCCCCCCCATAGCCCAAGGTTTGACATCCCCCACCCTTATCCTTATGAGAATCATGCCCCTTCTCAATTTAGTTGCCGCGAACATAGCTGGTTGGGGTTCATTTTAATTAAAGATGCATATTTACATGATGACAAAACTTAATATATGCCGTATACCACGATAGACCATCGACAACGATTCCATTCACCGAAGCATAACACAATTAAATCGATGGTGGGGCTTTTGCCTTTAGGTCCACACCATGATTCATTACAATATATACATCATGTACGTTTAATGCAATGGGGTCAAAACCGGGGTGTTACATTCCCCTCCCCCTTCAATAGCACTGTCCTCAGTGCTTTACAAAATTTGAACAAAATGCTACACTGGTATCGCCTCTGTGTTTCGCAAAATTGAACAAAAATGGATGTGCCAATCGTATGGCATCCTCCAGCTCCCATGTAGCCTCTTTAGGTCCGTAGTGCTCCCATTGTACCTTTACCTGACCTATGGCTCGGTTCCGGAGCATTGTGACCTTCCTATCGAGGATGCGCATTGGATCGGTTCGAAACTCTCCCTCGGGTTCCACCTGAATCACATCCCAATTTATCACATGGTTAGGATCATGTACATATCTATTAAGCAAAGAAACATGAAAAACATTATAAGCTCTAGTACTAGTAGGCAATGCAAGTCTATATGCAACTGGCCCTAATCTCTCAAGCACTTCAAACGACCCACAATATCTTGGTGACAGCTTGGCACAACTTCCAAGCTTTAAGGAACTCTTCCTTGCCCTCACTCTAAGGTAAACATGATCCCCAACACTGAACTCCATGTTCACCCTATGCTTATCTGCATAGCTCTTCTGTCTGTCATGTGCTGCTTTCAAATTCTGACTGATCTTTACAATCTCTTGCTCCATTTCCTTGAGCAATTCTGGTCCAAGCACAATCCTGTTCATTGGGTTATCCCAAGTCACTGGTATCCTACACCTTCTTCCATACAAAGCTTCATATAGACTCATCCCCAAGGATGCCTACTGTCCATTGTTATAAGCAAACTCTACCAAGTGCAAGTAATCTTCCCACTTGGTTGGTTTTTCCATCACGTACATGTGAAGCATATCTTCAAGCACCTAATTAACTCTCTCTATATTCCCATCTATCTGAGAATGGTATGCAGTGCTGAAGTTTAGCTTTGTACCCAAATCTACAAACAACCCCTTCCAAAAGTTGGAAGTGAACTTGACATCTCTGTCAGAGACTATTGCCTTCGTCAATCCATGCAATTTGAATATCTCTTTCATGAAGATCTTTGCAATGTCATCCGTCTAATGCGAAAACTTCACCGGTATAAAATGTGCTACCTTCGTCAACTTGTCCACCACAACCATGATGGAATCATGTTGTCTCCAGGTCATCGGTAATCCTGTAATAAAATCCATGGAAATAACTTCCCATTTCCATTCTGGAACTAGCAAAGGCTGCAACAAGCCTGCTTGATGTTGATGCTCAACCCTTACCTGTTGACATTTCATGCACCTCGAAATGTACTCAGCCATATCCCTTTTCATTCCTGGCCAAAAGTACTGCTTTCTAGCTGTAGCAATAGTCTTTTGGTATCCTGGGTGACCGGAATACGGAGCTTGATGGATTTCATCCACAACAACTCTCCTCAACCCTGCTACATCTGGAATATAAATTCTACCTTTATAAGTGAGAATCCCATCTTCTTCCAATTTATATCCCTCATACCTCTTCTCAATACTTTGCTGTTGCAATTTGTCTTTTACCTGCTCATACAATTCATCTCCAGCAGCATGACTAACAATCTGCCGCTTCAAATCCGATTGGAAAATACTAAGAGATGCCACATGCATTTCTTGCATCTTCCTGCTGAGTGCATAATATACCTTGTTCTCCTTTCCCTTTATGTGCTTGATTTCAAAATCAAACTCACATAGAAATTCCAGCCATCTCGCTTGTCTAGCATTCAGAGTAGGCTGATCAAATAAATACTTCAGTCCACATTGATCTGTTCTGAGCTCAAATCTCCTGCCCATCAAGTAATTTCTCCACATCTTGAGAGCATGTAATATGGCTGCAAGCTCTAGATCATGGGTGGCATAGTTCTTCTCATGCTCCTTCAACTTTCTTGACTCATAACATATCACGCGGTTGTCCTGCATAAGGACTCCTCCAAGCCCTTGTCCGCATGCATCGATACACACCACAAAATCTTTCTCCGGATCTGCAACTTTCAATACTGGTGCACTGGTGAGAAGATTCTTCAACCTCTTGAAACTTTCTTCACACCTCGATGTCCATTTGAACTTCATCCCCTTCTTTTGAAAAGAAGTGATGGCATGTGCAACTCTGGAGAATCCCTCAATGAATCTCCTGTAGTATCCTTCAAGTCCCATAAAAGATCTTACATCTATCACATTTCTTGGAGTAGGCCAATTCATAATGGTTTCAACCTTTTCAGGGTCCACGGATATACCCTCCTCTGAGATAATGTGACACAAGTACTGAATTCTATCTCTATAGAAGACACACTTGCTTAGTTTTGCATAGAACAGGTGCTCCCTAAGCAATTGCAATGTCAAACTCAAATGCTCTTCATGCTCTTTCTCATTCTTAGAATAAACAAGAATGTCATCAAGGAAAACAAGAATAAACTTGTCCAAATATCTGTTGAAGACACTATTCATAAGGCACATAAATGTAGCTGGTGCATTTGTGAGACCAAATGGTACCACTACAAACTCATAATGTCCATACCTTGTCCTGAAGGCTGTCTTATGGATGTCTTCATCATTGATTCTCACCTGATGGTAACCAGACCTCAAGTCAATCTTGGAAAATACCTTTGCTCCTATCATTTGATGAAAGAGGTCATCGATCCTAGGCAAATGATATTTATTCTTCACAATAACCTTGTTCAATTGTCTATAATCAATACATAACTTGAGTGTACCATCTTTCTCCTTTACAAACAGAACTGGTGCTCCCCAAGGAGACACACTCGGCCAGATATACTTCTTTTCCAATAAATCTTATAGTTGCATCTTCAATTCTAGCATCTCCGGTGTACTCATCCTGTAGGGTGTCTTGGACACTGGTGCTGCTCTTGGTACAAGTTCAATTGTGAAATCGATGTCCCTCTTTGGAGGAAGCCTTGGAATCTCATCAGGAAACACATCCCTGAATTCCTGTAACACCTGATTGTCCTCCAACCTAGGAGTTTCATCTCTTGATGTCTCCAAAATATGAGATGCATACAACTGGCAACCCATCCTACAGAAATTCTTTAACTGCATTGCTGAAACTTGCCGTACTGAAATCACCGTTGGAATACCTTTCACAACTACTAGGTTCCCCTCTTCATTCATTCATTTGAAAGTCTTATTGTAATAGTCAAGTTTCACCTTGTGAGCTTCTAACCAATCCATTCCAATGAGAGCATCATAGGAACCAAGTTGTAGAACATTCAGATCTACACAAGTGACCAATCCATCCATGACCAATGGACATTTCTCTACCACTTCACTGACTTTTCTCTTAGTTCCAGTGGCTAGCTAAACTAACCAAGACTTCCTATGCTTTACTTTCTTAAAAGCACAAATCTTCACTACTCTAGGAGTAATGTAACTGTGAGTAGAACCAGGGTTAATCAAAATAGAAACAGATTGTTCAACAATCTTACCTGCAACTTCAACCACATCTAACTGGTGATCCGCTTGGCGGTCCTCCAGTGCTACGTAAATCCTAGGGACTGCCCTTGCTACTTGACCCATTGTTTATGCTTCTTGAATGTTGAAAGCTGGCCTAGCACTTTCATTCTCGAGTGGACAATTTCTGTGCATGTGGGGTCCTCCACATTTCCAACATTGAAGTGGTCCTCTATTATGTTGTGGATCCTTAGGATTTTCTCCTGTCACTCCAATTGGCTTACTCGAAGCTTGGGATGGTTGCTTCTGCTGATTCCTAAAGTTAGAAGGTTTGAAACCTTTCCTTCTTTGGTCAAACTTCTCATTTTTCTTATCCTTCCATGCCTTATGGTAATCTGGCTTACCTTTGCTTTTCTCATAGCAATACTTAGCCTTCCTTATTACTTCTTCAAGAGTTCTAGGTTCATAAAACTCAATTCTATCTTTGTAAGACTGAGGTAATCCACTCAGAAAACGTTGTACCTTCAATTTTTCATCTCTGATGTACTGGACATACCTCAACAGCTCCAAAAACTTATTTGTATATTCTTCCATGGTCTGCTGCCTCAATCTCAGCTCACGGAACTCCTTAATCTTGTCATCATAACACCTGTTAGAGAGGTATTTCTGCTTGAAATACTTCTTAAACTGTGTCCACTTAAGCCTCCTTTCACTGATCCTCTTTACTTGCTTGAAGTGTTCCCACCAAATGGACGCTCTTCCATTCAGATTGAATATGGCAACTCTTGCCTTGATGTTTCCCGAATAGTCATGCACTTGAAAGTACTTCTATATTCCAAGAAGCCAAGCTTCAGCCTCTTGTCCAGTATTTACCTCACCATCAAATGTAGGAGGTTTAACTTTCCTAAATTCATCCCGAGAGCGATCCCTATGGTGTCTCTTTCTTTTTCTTTTACGAGAAGAAGAACTGTAATCCCCATTGGATTCTTCAGAATCAGATGATCCGCTAGAAGTCCTTCTCCTTCTCCTAGTACTACTCTTACTGCCTTTTGGTCTTGCTGTACCTCATCCAAAGTCTATCTTTCTTTGCAAGTCTGTCAAACTATGCAACATTGCAGCATTCAACTGATGCTGCTCTTCCTGGGATTTGATCAAGCTTCTCATGGTGGCTACAACATCTGACGGTGTCTCTTGGAATCTCCTCCCATTGGACTCAATGTCATCATTTCCATTACGGACATTTTCTCCCATGGCATCTTCTGCTTGCTCGTAAGAATCCCGAGCATCATACCCATCATGGGTTCTCATGACTGAACCACCTTTGGCTTTACCACACTGTTCTCTCTGGAGTACTGCTCTTGGAAGTTATCTAAAGTTCTACAAATGTGTTTGTATCAAACTGTTAGATGCATAATATTAATATAAATCAAAATTACTTACCTTTTCTTTTGGAAATTCATAAAACAACAATTATGCAAAAACACAAAATTTTCTCTATTTCATATTCAGCTCTGTGACCACAGACAGTTTGCTGAAATCTGCCGAAAATCGACTAAAGACAATCGAAAGTGCTCGAAAAACTACTGAGAAATTCTTCTGAAAAACCCAAATTTCCTTAGGCCCAATCGGACCTCTTCTCGGCTATTCTGCTGACACTGTGGTAGTCAAAACAACTACCCCTCTGATCTGCATTGGCGATCGAGTTTACTGTGCATCGGGTGCATAGTCCTTTGGGCAGTCGCAACGGAGGAAAGTGTTCTTACTTCGGTTTCCGTGGGAAAACTTCTAGACTTTCGATCGACGATGTCAACTACTGCTCATTGGGCGTTTCGACGATTGAAACTTCTAAGTTCTTCTGCTGTATTGGCGAGTTACTCGTCTGATTCCTTCCGCTGCATCGACCTGCAATGGTCTATTATCCTGCATTTGATTGACAATAGCATGCCCTGTTAGTCACCCAGCTTTCCGCAACGGCGGCCAACAATCTCCTTAAGTCTTCCATAGTCGTAAGTCTATCGGCGATCGAAAGCACTAGTTGCTGCAGCGTCAGAGGGCTAGTTGACTAAGTAGCCGCAACGGCGGGTCACCTTCGTTGAAATTTTTTCGATCGATGATCCGATCCACTAACATTTCCTGATGGCTGGTGATCTCGTGCCTTAGAGAAAATTTGAATTTTCCTCTTGCCTTGTCTTCCGCAGCATCGACTCTTCCATCTTCTATTCATCGGCGATCCAAGTCACTATACTTCCTGTCGTTGCGGTGATCCGAACGGCAACTTACCTCCTCTGTGTCGGCGATCGGCTATGTTATTGCGTCGGACGATTAGTCTTCTAGGCAGCCACAACGGTGGAAAGCGATCTCACTGTGGGTTCCGCAGACATTATCGGCTGCCGGACCTACTAACCATCGGATGGATAGTGTCCTAGACTACCGCAACGACGGATCCTCAAACCTTTAACGTACCCGATCGGTGACCCAATCCTCAATAAATTTTCGACGACCTTATACTTAAACAAAATTTTGAAATTTTCTTCTCATCGGTTTCAGAAGTACTAATCACTACGGCATCGACGGTTGAAGCCTCTATCCATCGGAAGGATAGTTCACTGGATAGCTACAACGGTGGACGTTCAATCCACTAACTTCATCCGTCGTAGCTCATCGGCTGTCGGAAGTACTAATCACTGCGGCATCGACGGTCGGAGCTTTTCCCTGTCGGAAGACTAGTGCTCTAGGCTTCCGCAACGGCGAATGCACGAAACACTATCTTCTTCCGATAGCCGACGATTTCGGGCCTTTGAAAATATTTTAAAATTTCCTTACTGCGTCGGCGGTCGAAACCACTAAGCTCTATGTGTTGGTGATCAGAGCAACAATGGTTGAAATTCTAATCATCGGCGTGCTAGTCCACATGGTAGCCGCAGCAGTGGACTGACAACAACTAAGTTCTTTCGCGGTGTCGGCAAACCCAACAACTATTTTTCGTCGACGAACATCGAACACTTAGAAAAAATTTCGCAATTTTCCTTCCAACTATCCTCCGTCGGTGTGTTTCCGCCTAGCTCTCCACTGCATCAAAAGTCCGTCCCACTAAGTTTTCCAATGAACCGACAGTTCAGACACTTAGATAAATTTTGTGAATTTCCCAATCATTCACCGATTTCTCCTGGGCAAAAGGCAACATGCCTCTGCTAATTGGTCTTTCACGGCCCATAGAGGCCCATGCTGCAACCTGTAATCTCTGATACCACACTGTAACGTCCCCGACCCTCCGACCGACGAAGAAGACGCTACCATGGCCTTAACCATCCGGGAAACCAGCCCCATGAACATGTGCATTCATAAAATACTGAAACAAAATGCATTGAAGTAGAACATACACAAATATATAATTATTTATCATACACAGCGGAAGCAACATACATTCATTCAAGCATTCAACATGTTCACCATATTCATTAATAGTAAAATGATTGCAGGAGTAATATAGACAAGATTACTTATCTTATGAAGAACTCGTTCCGCAACCAGCTATGTCACTGCAGCATTCCACCCAACCATAGGATAGCATGCTCCTAAATCTCTCAGCAATGCTGCCACCCCCGAGCTGGGCATGATTCCCCAAGGAATAAGGAGCAAGCAGACTTACACATAGCCAAGGATACACAAAACACAGCAAAGCCAACACAGTTGGGTTTATCAGGCCATTAAGGAGCTGGAAAAGGCTAAATGCTAAGCTGGTGAGCCCATTACAGAGCTAGGAACACCTACACCAGAACTAGCCTGACTTCTAAGACACCCACACACACCCAACACAAGGAATCAGTCCCTTCTCTGCTACACAGTCCCTCGGGCCCTGACTTCCCTTCCAGTGCTATTCAGGGGTTGTGGAGAAGAAAGCCAGCCCTCTAGCTCTATCTGTGTGGTTTCCAAACACACCAGGTTTATCAAGCAAACCAAGCCCCCATCTCTGCTCCCAACACAGTCCGAAGACCAACCACTGCAAACATGCAGTCACACAAGCGATTCACGGCTTGGTTAAGGAAAACAACTCCTGAGTTGTTCTTGGCCCTATCATGGCCAAAATGATTCACAAAACAATCTACAGCAGCCCCGAAAATGTAAAGAAGACCCCAACAAAACACAACGTAAGGGAGATTACTGCAAACCCACGAGTCAGTCTGTGAGGAAAGTATACACCCACACCATCCGCAAAATTCGTAGAGAAAAACTGCATGAGTAAAACCAAGAAAATCCTATGCATGAGAATGAGCAAGACTCCCGCCCCTGCGTGAGAATGAACAACTCTGCTTATGCGTGAGGATGAGCCGACAATGGAGAGAATGGTGTAGTGGAGAGAGTGGAATGAGGGGCGTAGTCATTCTTCTGCCCATCGTGAGGTTCAATCCGCTGGGGGAGTGTGCGTGTGGGCAAGGACTGACAGTCCCGCCACACTCCACTCCCAGCCATAACTGCCTTAACTACTCAGCAAAATATTAAAGTGGTAGTTGGATAAGACAAGGAAAGATGGGCAATTCAAACAGGGTGGTGACACATGGATTTCCCCCCCCATAGCCCAAGGTTTGACATCCCCCACCCTTATCCTTATGAGAATCATGCCCATTCTCAATTTAGTTGCCGCGAACATAACTGGTTGGGGTTCATTTTAATTAAAGATGCATATTTACATGATGACAAAACTTAATATATGTCGTATACCACGATAGACCATCGGCAACGATTCCATTCGCGGAAACATAACACAATTAAATCAATGGTGGGGCTTTTGCCTTTAGCTCCACATCGCAATTCATTACAATATATACATCATGTACGTTTAATGCAATGGGGTCAAAACCAGGGTGTTACACTGGAACTTTTACTGGGTGAGAAATTTATGGATTTTTTGATCTTTCACTCAAACCGTAAATGTAAACAGCATTCACACAAATAATTTTGGAGAAAATGTAGGCTAAGAAAACATGCATTTCAACCATAAACTATTTGATATATATATAACTTGTCGAGAAATAACAAAATATAATACAAACTTGTTGGCTCTCTGACAGATCCTTTTATAAAGCTTCAGCTCTTCAACAGAATCAACCACACAAAAGCTTGGGCTTCAACTTTATTATTTCTTCACTCCTTGCTCAAAATTATCTCTCTGAGTTACATTGCAGAATCGTGAACACTTCACTCTTGTCAGGTTGACTGACAGAGAGGGAGCTGATACGGACTTTGGTAGAGTCCATTAAGGTCTTGTACAGCGTGTGCAAGTAATTACTTTTTCCAACAGTTCTGTAGCAGATCTTTTCCAAATAAAAATGTTCCACGGGAAATAGAAGATGTGGCAAGGGAAATCATTGGAGAAATCAAGGGTATGCCACTCACTATAAACGTAATTATTGCTTCAATGAGGAATCTTACTTATCAACATGAGTGGGAGCATGCTTTACGTCAGAAAAAAAACATTATTGAGACATTTTATGGGTTACACAATGAAGTGGAGGAAAGACTATTTCAACATTTCTAACAAAGTTACAATGGTATGTAAGATTATTTGAAAACCTATTTTCTATCTTTTGCAGCTTATCGAGAAGACATACAAATCAATTGTGAACAGGTCATAGACAACTGGATGCATAAGGTTTGGTGAAGGGCTGTCGAGACAACTATTTGCATGACACTGCGGTACAATTTTATCACCTGTCTTCGGGATCGGTGTTTGATTGAGGTGGAATAAAATGATATTGTGGGAAGGATTTCGTGATTAAATACATTATTTCCTTCGTGATCTGGCGTTTTGGATTGCAAAGTAGGAGCACAAGTGTATTTTTAAATCCGGGCAAGGCATCACCGATTTCCCCGTGGAGGAAGGAATCATCGATTTTCCCATGGAGGAAGTCGATCGGAAGGGCTGGGAAAGAATTTCACTCATGGATAATCATCTACACTCCCTCCCGACAACCTTCGCATGCTCGTCCTTCTCAATTTTGCTGCTAAGAGGGAATTGTGGTATTAAAGAAGTTCCTGCAATATTCCTGCTCGAGTTTCCCTCATTGAAGGTCCTCGATCTCAGTGGGATTGGCATAACGTCACTGCCTCCTTGTGTGGGAAATCCAAAGCATCTTTCCTCTCTCGAACCACAAGACATAGTCATATGTGAATTTTCGAAAAGCATTGGCGACCTAAAGGAGCTGCAGTTCTTAAACGTTAGGTACTGTGGAGAGTTACGATTCCTTCCAGAGAGAATAAGTGAAGTCACACGTCTAAGGGCGCTCGACATTGTGGTAGCGGGCATATGGTTGAGGCATCTTCCGTGTGGGATCTCGGAATTGGTTTCATTGGGAAGATTGGGGATGAGTACTGAAAAAATTTCATTGGATTTCGAGGAGAACCCAAATGTGGAAAGAAAGAATGGTTGTTTTAAGGACCTGCAAAGTTTGTGCCACCTCAGGGTTTTACGGTTGAGAATAATATCGCCAATGAAGGAAGGGGTTGTGGGAAATTGGTCCAAGATGAAGGAACTAAGTCTGGAATGTACTAGGGGTGCCAATTAAGATTACCTTCCGAAGGATATGTAGGTGATGAAAGGTCTGGAATATTTGAGGCTTATTGGATGCGATGTGGAGTGAGTGCCTAGTTGGGTTAGTGAAATCCGAAATCTAGCATGCCTTGTGCTGTGGTCTTATGAGCAGTTGAAAGAGCTCCCTATGGAGTTGCAAGAATTGCAGTGTTTGAGAAGGCTATACATATACAAATGAAATAATTTGGAGGGGTTGGAGTTGAGGATGGGTTTTCCAAAGCTACATGAGTTGATTCTTGTTGGGTTAGGGTCATTGGAATCTGTGGCCCAGGATCATGGTTTCCTGTGACCTCGAGTGGCTAGCACATTCCAACTCCCCATTTTTATTGGATCGTAGTTTCCTGTCACCTCGAGTGGCTTTCCATTACACTAGATATTGGCTTCTGCCACCTCGCACAATTTGTCATTCCACTAGATCTCAGTTTCTATCATCTCGCACAAATTTCCCATTCCAAATCTTGGTAGACAAGACGACACCCAATCCAAATCCTGTCATTGTTTAGATGTAATTTCCAAGCGTTGGAATAGAATTTGACCTAGCAATTCTGGATGTTTTTCCAAACAGAGAGAGAAGATGGATTTTTAAGCTACCAATTTTAGAGGTTTCCCTGACATAGACCATCAAATTTCTTTACAAACAAAAAATACATGACAAACACGTTGATGCCATGATCTCTACTCAGGGTTTGGTTGTCGATTTGTTGTCTTCTTGATTTAGGGTTTTCTTGTTATTGTATAAGAAACCCATTTTGATAAAACAAATGATATGTTAGAAGGAAGGGGAAAATAAAGCATTGTGAGGCCTTTAAGGATTGTACCAAGATAAATAGGAGAATTTCAATCGAAGAAATGAAGGGGAATTCATGTTTGGGACTTTTGTTGTTAACAAGGAATCAAAGGATCAGTTGGAGCTTGTTAATCGTGCACACTATGGAAGTGAGCTGGTGGAATCACTTCAGCCTCAAATCATGTGATTTTCCCAGCTCAACCAAAGGCAACTGATACTCAAAGGCTTCCTCGCAGATCGAAGCCATTGTTTGTCCACCTGTGTTGATTTCCTTCTTTTCCTTCTTTTGTTGTGATCTCTGTGGATCCAAGTATAGTGTGTGGGATTGTTGCTGATAGTAGTGTGAACAACGTTCATTGTTGGGATTTTTAGAAAGGAACATATCATATTGTATATCATGTACAATTGCTTGGTGTTTCTTTTCTTTCATGGAATTATTCAAAAGAAATGGCACAACTGGATGAGAGACGCTGAAATACAACTTTTTTGTTGGAATATAGGGACGCAAAATAGGGTTGTCAATCAGATATCTAGCTGAAACACTTAACAATGGCATAGAAACAAGTGTACATATTGACCAACACCAACACCAACACCAGTTGTACGTTTATAAATGATAAACTCTTAGGTTAACACATAATAATATTATTACCTTATTCATAAATTCTAGATTCTTAGGTTTTCAACACTAGGTGTAGAGTAATTAAATATTCAAATAAGCTATTAAAACCATAGAATTACAACTTGGTTAAGCACACACAACCTTTCTCAGTATTTTACGATTCTTCATTGATATTTAATAAATCAAAATAAATTAAAGACATTAAAAATGAAATATTATCCTTTCGATACCCTAATCCTTCATTTTGAAAGTACGCGGTCAATATAGTCCAGAGAACTCTCTATTTCTTCTATAGAGAGAAATCTTATTGGGAGTCCTTAATTATTAATAAATAGAAAAAATATGATTCATTTTATTTTTTAATTGGACCGAAATTCATGGAGATATTGGAGAAATTTGTGGAGGTCGACGATTTGTGGGAGTTTCATTGGAGGATTGAAGGAAAATCAAGATATGTTATTTTTGTGGAAAGCATAACATCTCCTGCATGATGGAGAAGACTTCAATAATAAGCAGTGTGCTACATAGTCTTAATTGTTCCATGGATCCATTATATGCAGTTGGATCTGAATGGATCGGGGAACTGGTTCAAATTCAATTCTTATTATCCTTACTGCTGGAAGGGCATTTTGATCTGAGATTTGACTTAAGAGTTTGAACTCTTTTATATTGTTTAATGTTATAAATGTAAATTCTTATTTTAAACACATTTTAATTTTAATAGGGTTGGAAGAGAAATGAAACATCTTAATTCGTAATCATGGTGTATATGAAATTTTTTTGGTTTGTAATGATGAACTCCATGTATTCAGTGAAGGAGATTAAAATTAAAAAACTTGTACATTGAGGATTTCGTACAGACACTTGGATTTGTTTTTGAATGAGCTTGCATTCATTATTTATCTACCCTTTAAATTGTATCGTTCGTCCACTATAAATTCACATGTCAAATAGCTTATAAGTGGATGGCGAGCTCTATGGTCGTACAATTCTTTATGACGGGGTTTAAACTCTCAAGACAAAACCCCTACCTCATTCATTGGGAGTGGGCTACCGACGCGACGATTTTGCCCGGCGGCAACCGTCGCGCCGGCGCTCCGACCACCGCCGGCGACCCCTCCTCTCCGTTCCCGGCCCCATCGCAAACCGCGTCCGTTTCTCCATTTGCCGTCAACTACGAACGCCCGTCCGTTTCTCCGCCGTCACGTCCAATCCTGCCCNGACCACCGCCGGCGACCCCTCCTCTCCGTTCCCGGCCCCGTCGCAAACCGCGTCCGTTTCTCCATTTGCCGTCAACTACGAACGCCCGTCCGTTTCTCCGCCGTCACGTTCAATCCTGCCCCATCCTGTGCCCGCCACCTCATCCCTCCCGCCACAATTCAAACTCTCGTTGACCGTGAACCCACGCCCTGCAATGATCCCCTCGCCCTGCAATGATCCCCTGCAGCAGTCCGTTCTGCTCATTATACATTAAACAACAAGAATTAAGGGGAAGATTGAAGAGATTCAGCTTCACGACCACCTGTTTGTATTTCTTCTTTCANTATACATTAAACAACAAGAATTAAGGGGAAGATTGAAGAGATTCAGCTTCACGACCACCTGTTTGTATTTCTTGTTTCAAAAATCTGAGAAACCGTTCGAGGTTGAGGTGA
>LPNX010064281.1:1233508-1325719 GCA_001517045.1 Pseudotsuga menziesii | reverse complement strand
TGGTTCACCACTTGTTCTTCAGTTCATTCATCAATTATATAGCACAGGGTATAGATTGTTGCAGTGGCACGGTGCAGCCGTAAGAGGGGGTTTTCAGCCAGAAAGACCTAATCAGCTGTAGGGCCTCCAGCTCTCAGTTTCCTTCAGAAACTCAAGCACCAGTCTTATCACCAGCTACATACTTCGGCACTCTGCGATTATCAGCTCCATCTGAGCTCATCCGAAGGAGTTATCAACATTTTCGGACCACCAGGGGCGTGAGCAGCTGCCTCAGAGAACCAAGACGCTATCCTACTTAGAGGGTTCAGAACTACAGTATTTTCCAGCCAATCTCTTCGGTACAGCAAGGCTATCAGCCCTGCAAATCGGCGGATCCATCGGACAACTCCTTCCTTGAGGGTGTCACCTTTTTCTCTGGTTGGGCGTATTGCTTCTGGGGCATTCACCGGAGGCAGGAGAGATCAGTTCCTCTCCGATCCAGTTCTCAGTGCTTGCAGACTTTATGTGAAGCAATCCAGCTCGTTATCAGTGGTAAGTGTGCATTCTATCTCACAAACCCTAACCCTAATTTTTCCTATAAAATAGGGATTTTTGCCTAGCAGTTTGTAAGCCCAGTTGTATCCGCACAATTGTTTAGAAATAGAGAATATCGAGATTTGGGATATTACATCTGACCCCCTTGTGGTAGATCCGAACCAGTCTTGCCTCAGTGCCTACCCCCGACCCAAGCTGACAGTCTTTTCTTAAAAAATTCTCACTTACAGTCGGATCACACTTATCTGGCAAAAAACTGGAACCAGGTCGCACCTTTTTTCTCAATAAGCGTGACCTAGGTCGCGACTTCTGCCTCGATAAGTGCGACCTAGACCAAAACTCCAGATCATACTTGTCTCAGCTTTCGGAGCGACCCCAGCCATTACTATGACCCTGTTTTGTGCAACCTACATCTGTCTGCTGATTTTCTGTCCCGACCACGACTGTTTCACAATTCTGTGTGACCCCAAAGGTGCGACCTGCAGTTTTGTAATCTGCTTCGGTGTTTGAGATCCTTGTTCTAGACCCCCTGTTTGTGTTCTACCCCTTCCCGACCTGTTTTTGTCTAGGTCTAATCCATTAAAACCCCCTGGTTTTTTTGTGGGCATACTTGCCTTGTATGTGATCCCTTCTAGTCGACCTTCGTAGTTGATACCCCCTATGTGTTTCCTACATCTAATCAGTTCCTTATCTGCTCATTTACTTCTGTAAATTTTATTTTTGGAAGAATAAGTTATTTTGCATGATATTTACTGTCATTTGTTGTTATTTATCTGCATTTTTGTGTCTCGACCGTGAGATCATTTGGGTTTATACACATCATTTGCACACATCTCACACCCTAAAATGAAATGCTTGGTTCATGACCCCAAGATAGCCTAAAAATTATCTTAACTCAAACCAACATTGTAATCTCATTTGAGGAACAAAACAGTCTTGTACTTAAGTTGGGACATTGGGGATAGGCATCCAAATAACACCCCTTTGACACTTACATTTGAGACATAGTTGTTGTCCATTAGAGGACCAAAATCCTCTTGTACTTGTTGACACAGTCACGACTGGTCTGTCGAAGGGCCCCACTCTCTACGGGATTAAGCCACAACGAAGGGGTTCCGGATGTCAGGGTTGAATACCACACTCCATTCAACACCAAAGGCTAACCCTTCATAGTCGTCCTCGTGCATGCCGGGGTATACCAGGTGTCGAGGGACAAAGGGATGAAGTGCCAGGAAACCACTCTGAACGTGTCATGAACGACGATTCCTAGTTGCCATTCTTTCTAGGGCTCTTGCACCCTGAGGTCCCTCTCGGCAGTGGAATTCTCTTATCCTATTGTTCCTCCATTTCATATTGTCTGACTGGGATTTCATCACCCTGTTGAGGAT
This sequence comes from Pseudotsuga menziesii, assembly GCA_001517045.1. Taxonomy (NCBI): domain Eukaryota; kingdom Viridiplantae; phylum Streptophyta; class Pinopsida; order Pinales; family Pinaceae; genus Pseudotsuga; species Pseudotsuga menziesii. Next base: position 1,323,797 of record LPNX010064281.1, on the reverse strand, counting down.
ACGATTTGCGAGGGGCTTCCAGCTTGTAGTTAGGAGTTTGCTTTCACTTTTACCCCATAGGTTAGTGCGTCATTTTCTTTCTAGGCAGTGTTTTTTGTTGGTTTTCTGGCCACTTTGTTGTAGACACACCTGTTGTAACCTGCTGTTGCAATTCAGTTTTCAAGATTTCTTTTAGCTTGTGAGCCACCATTTGTTCACTCTCTTTCTACACACTCGGCTGTAGTTGGGTTTTTTAGCTTGTGGTTGATATTCTTACACCTACATTCATTACACAACACACCATCACATCATCATTGATCCACCACGCTACTCACATAGACTTAGGGGACATACCCCTCAGTTCAATTAGGCTTGAACCGTCATCTTCGGATCCATATTCGACGTCATTCACCACCTTCAGAGTCATACACTGCATCTGAGTCTGATCCGGATTCCTATCAATCCGAACCTACTTTGTTCACCGCCCCATCTAGTCCCATGACTGGTGCACCTCCTAACCCTTTTCAGGGGGGACGGTTGATAGTGGGCTTGTGTCAGTTCCACCCATCATTATGGGTATCCCTTATGTTGGATCTACATATCCTGGTCCCAATGGACCCTTTTCCAACGCACACACTGTTGTTGGTTCGCTACCCACTAGTGGTGGCCCCACTCCAGTCACTATGATTCCCACCATACCACCATTCATGCATGGGGGAAGTGGCCCTTCCACTTCCATTCTGGTTATTCCTACCATCCCAGTGACTAATCCTATCGTCGGAATTCAACCTTACCCACCCCCATTTACCCATGGGAACTACATTCCTACTGGCATCGGCGCCATTGCTGGCCCTTCCCGATCTACTCTTGGTTTTAGTCTACTATTTATGGCTAGTCTCAACCTGCTTGATTTGGCATGGTTGACAAATGACCCCATTCGTCATAACCCACTATGGCCTTCCATTCCTACCAAAATCCCTTCAGACATTCATAAGTTTGAAGGAAAGGCGGAAGAGGACCCCCAAAACCACATTATGGCGTTCCACTTATGGTGTTCATCTAACAAAATAGTGGATGATTCGATCTGATTGCGGTTATTTCAGCGCACACTCACAAGTGTTGCAGCCAAGTGGTATATCGAACTACCTCATGCCACCTATCCATACTTTTCCTCGTTAGCATATATATTCCTTCAGTACTTCTAGTTACCCGTTCGTTATGATGAGGGTGTGGAAATCTTATTATCATATCAACAGAACACAACTACCCATATCACGGATCATATCCATAAAAGGTGTCATCGTCGTAGCTTGTGTAATATCCAAATAGATGATAGGATTTTCCTAGATTGGTTTCTCAAAACCTTACTCCCCCCTATCTCCAAGGATGTTGCATCTGAGTGCCCACAAACTGAGGAGGAAGCCATCCTCAAGGCACAACAGTTTGATCTCATCTACGCCCAATTGGGTTATCTGTATACCATTATACCTGATGCTCCCCGTGTTGGCTCCTCATGTCGAGATACGTGGGGGGCATCCCAACATCCCCACTTTTACACAGGCTTTCCTTCGATGCCACCCCATTATGGTAACACCCCTAATGTTTCCAAACCTAATTACACCCTTGATTTTTCACACGTAACGGCTCAGTCCAGAGCCATCTTCCTATGCATCTCCCGCACTAGTTCCTCACGTTCACGGACCAAATTGCTTGGAACCTTCGTGTAATGGCCAAACGGTGGGATTTGCAACCCCTCTAGCTTCCCCTGCCTACTACCCACCACCTGTGCAACTTACACCTTCTCTGACCCCGACTCCTCCTGTTCCCCAAGGGCAAGTCTATGCTCAGCAGAACCCCCCTAATAAACCCGCCCCCAATAACCAACAATGGAAGGGAAGAAGACAGAGGGGTAGGAATCGGGGAAACGAAACTCAAGGAGGTGGCCAACAACACAACCCTTCGAACAACAATGGAGCAAATCCCCTTGCACAGAATCCCAAGCGCCTCCCTAGACCTGGGAAGAACCCTCAGTTGCGAATTAACCATCTGCGCATCATTTGTAACACTTACGACCAGTATACACACTAGTGTCCCCATATGAATCAATTCTGCCATTTACTACAAACCAATACTCAACGTGACCTGAATGCGACCGCTCTGGCACAACAAAACCCTGCATCCCAAGGTCCTCCACCTATGGTTCACCAAAACCCCTTACCAAATCAAGGGATGGTTGCAACCCAACATTTGGTACCACAAACCACCGCAACCACTTCTGTGGCTCAACCCATTGATCCTGGTGTTCATCACCTTATGATGCTATCATCTGATGTCAACCTACAGACTCGACGAAATCAGTATGGATCCACCACAAAAATTGTTAACCCTTCGACGACAACTACGTCCACCACCCACGATATGTCTTTGCATTTGCCAAGACCCCCCACAGAAGGGACTACTAAAGTCCCGCGGTTCCCTTTGCGTCGTGTCGTGAACAACTCCATTGCCAGAGCCGCGCTCAACTACAGTATAGTCGACAACTTGGCCCGGTCTCCCTCTATTGTGTCTTCTCTGAAAGTTCTCAAAACTTGTCCTTCGCAACGCAAAGCTTTTCTATCCGCGTTAGGTGTTGTCGATTCCTCTGATTCTCGATTGATCACTTTCGACTTAGATCAAGGATGCCATCATCCGTAGCCTTCTAGATTCCGGTCACTATTCGAAATTCGATCATTCATTGACGTATCATCGATGAGGGAGCATCCACCTGCGTTATGTCAACCTTTGTTTGGCAGAAACTTGGCTCCCCAACCCTTCAACCTTCCACAACTTCCCTTCACGCCTACGATGGTCGTGCTACTCAACCCTAGGGTGTCCTCACAAATGTCGTTGTCGAGTTAGCCAGAAAAACCGTGTTGATTGACATTGAGGTTTTCAACGCCCAACTTGATTACAACCTCCTCCTTGGACGTAATTATATGTATGCAATGTGAGTCGTTGCCTCTATCATCTTTCAACTCTTGATGTTCCCCCATGATGGGAAGATCCTGACCATCAACCAACTGACGTATTATGATCCTAAAGGACCAGCCACTCTGGAACACGTCCTCCCTACTGTCGACACTACCATCAAAAGTGATTCCATACCTTCCTTGTCAGTTTCTGGCCCATGCTTATTTGCCAACGCTCTTTTGACAAACACATTTTTGTCCTTACCACCTCCTCCTTCGCTGACTGACATCTCGGATTTCTGCACTATCACGTCCGGTAACGTTCCAACCTCCTCGTAATCTCAATCACAACCTCAACCAAAGCCCTCAGGGAATTATTGGGGTTCATTCCCCAAACACATGATCCCCTTCCTTTTTCCACCATCTGGCATTGTGAGTAAGCCAATCATGGCTACTCTCAACCTTCTGGGTTTCACTTTAGCGATTCCCGTATGGTACCTTGATCCCCGCACCCTTCCCCCAACCCCACAAGTCGTGATGACTCGCGTCCAACCTATCAAGATGATGTCGCATCCACCCCCTAGTACACAAATGACTGCTTCTGTCTCTACTGCTGCTCCCCCTCTTCCCAAGAAGACTGGGGGCAAGACAGACGCCCATAGCGATGGCAGACCCACGTCTTCCTCCTACATGTGTGTTATGCGACGTCCAATGCCATGCGACACAAAATTGTCTCGATTTGCCTATCCTTTGCATCCACATGCGCACCGTAGTTGAGACAGATGATGCTCCAATTGTCCATTTACCAAACATACATGCGGGTAAGAAAAAATCACTTTGCACCAACCATCTATGTGCAATTTGCGGGCTATATGGTCATTATTCGCGCCATTGCCTAAACTTGCCCGAGTACCAATCACACCTTAGTGATCTTCGCAAGCACTCTCGTGAGTCTGAAATCACTGTCCTTGAGGAGATCCACATTTCGGCCTCTTCCTCAGACACCAATAACACCGCTAATACGATCTCTACTTCCAATCGTCCCCCCCCCCTCCTCGACCGCAGAGGATCCCCCTGCTCTCTCAGCACCACTTTTATGATGACGGAGAGATCTCTAAAACCGCCACCGTTTTTACCCCATTTCACTTAGTCCACGGTGTGGAATCGGTTCTTCCCATCGAATGCTAGATTCAATCGCTCTGCCTTGCCGTTGAACTTCTACCTGATACTTCATTGTTAGAACAACGCCTACTTATGCTTGAACTCACCAAGGAGGATCGTCGTGTTGCTTTGCAAATGATAGAAGCAACTAAGACTCGATCGAAGTCCCACTATGACTCCCACGTCCACCCACGCACCTTTAGCAAGTGGGACCTCCTCCTCATTTACGACCAATCCCATGATAAGACTAGCGAAGGGAAGTTTGAATCTATGTTGTATAGCCCTTATGTCATCCATAAATGTCTCGACAAGGGGCATACCTCCTTGCTGACTCCAACAATCACCTCTTGAAGAATCGCCACAATGGGCTCTATCTCAATAGATTCTATGCCTAAAGTTGCTCACCATGCAAACCCGTGTATCATAGTTTTTCTTTCTTGTTTTACATCATTTTTGCCACAAGTCTCACAGTTTGTTTCCTTTGTTGTTCTAGATAGATCCTACCTTGCCTTGCTATGTTGGTTTCGCTGACGATGCAAGTAGATAGTCTCTTAATCTCACCTCGGCTGCGGTCATTTATTCCCCGACACATGAGTTGATCCATATCGAGGGAATGTGTGTTGGTATTGCCACCAACAACTAGGCCGAGTACGATGGTGTCGTCGGTCTCCTGACCGCCGCCCCTTCGCTTAGGTATTCATCGCCTTGATGTCTTCCTAGACTCCCAGTTACTTGTCTCCTAGTTGAATAACTACTACCGGGTAGGCGATCCCTGCCTCTTTAGAAATTTCTTGTGCACTAGACACTTAGTTAGACATTTTGAATCCATTTCATTCATGCATGTTCCCAGAACTCTAAATAGTGTAGCAGACCAAATGGCTAATGACGTTCTAGAGTGACACATTAATCACCGCATATAGGAAACAAATTGCATCATGCATCATCATATAATCATGCATACATATGTCATATACATCATATAAGCATCATCATAATCCTAAAAGAGACTCATAAAAACACATAAAAAGGTGCATCCACGTGCATATATATCATATCATAATGTTCAGTACAAAATGAGAAGCTCCACATGCTTTCTCGTCTAGTCATACATATTATACAAAAATCCCTATGCTCAATCACAATGGGGGCAGCATCATAAGCTTCTAGTCTGAGCCATCCTCTTCTGACTCTATGTCCTCATCTGAGTCCTCCTCCTCATCAGAGCTCTCTTCCTCCATTGGCACATCACTCTGTGTTTCCGCTCTGACATACTCAGTAGCAACCGCGATCCTCCTCATGAGAGAGATTCACTCCGGAGGAGCCCTGTAGCATGGGGTGATCAGATTGTCATCATGGTACTGCCATCTGTCGTCGGTGACCCCCTCTAGCAACCTCTCCACGTCAAGCCGCAATGAGTCCAGTGTCGCACTCTGCCGCCTTCTCTGCCTGTGAGCGAGTGGATCTAAACCCTCCACCCTGCCCCTACATCGTTGGTACCCCGCTGGAGGGTGCAGTCCCACGTCTGCACATGCACACAGTATGTCATCAGTATCTATCACACACATAATCTAACTACCACTATGCTAGCACACTATATATGAATGCAACCACAACACATCATTTATACGTACCGTCAGGTCCTAGATCTTCTTTGAAAGTCGAAGCATCTTCAGGTCTCCTCGCTAATCCATCCCTACGTATGGGTAGTCCTCTATAAGGACTGGAAGCTGTCGCCACTATGCAAAAAGCTCCTAGGTGAAGAAGAGACCCATGAAGCTGCCTCTCTCTCTGGTCATCATCTCACACCATCTTATCGTGCGAGGCTTGCGAAAGCCCCCCTCATGCACTGCTAGATGCGGTCACAGTGTAGGTAGTCGCTCAGAGAAAAATGAGCACAAGGAGGAGGGGAAACAGAAATCCCCACTCACCAAGCTGGCATGGTTCAGCGCACGTCGAACCACGGTCAAGTACATATGGTCCCCCTTAGCACAGTCTACACCATCAACAGTTGACCACCTAAGATCTTGTGCAACCCCTTCAATCCTAGTATGTGCAGCGCCATCGCTGCCACTGCTCGAGTCTGCAGACTCTCGATGTCACACACCAGTATGTACAACGTATGCACATATACTAAGGCATAACAATGCCTCGCACACAGGTCATCCATCAGTATCCCCTCGGGAGCTTCGACGATGTATCGTCGATCACGCCTAGCAATGGGAGTCCCGTTAGAAAGTACACATGTCGGAGGGTGATCTCCAGTCTCTCACCCTCGATGATAAAGCACTCTAAGTCTCGATCCCGGTAACTCACCAATTTGTTCAACAACAATTTTGTTGAACGCATCAAGGGGATCCGAAAGAACTTCAGTAGCCCACACCAGGTGAGTGTGTCCTATACCGCTCCGTCATCCTCCACATCATCTCGGAGACCCCTGATGTCTCACTCTTGCCACCCCACTCGAGGCATCCTTTCCATGCACAAAGTCCCGGTCTGACCCAGTTACACCAAAATTCCCATTCTAGGCTAAGTCGCGCATGTTCGGCCTTTTTGTGCGACGCAAATTGCACAGAAATGCTAGACAAAAGGGACTGGGTCGCTCTTATATACTGAACATGTGTGACCTACGTCGTGCATGTCTCCCCGACAGATGCACCCAGGTCGCGTCTGTCTTCCCGATAAGTGTGACTTGGGTCACGCCTTTTCCCTCGAAAATGCGACCCGACCCCAAGAACCCTTCGGGCTCGACCATGGCCCCAAAGTGAGGAACCAAAAAATAAACCACTGAAATTGGCGGTCTCAATGAGAGCTCTTACCTACAAGTCACAGATCAGAAAACCGTCAGTCTAGTCAGAAGAAATCAACAGTTGTGTTTTGGGGCCCTCCACTCCAACTTAGCACTACATAGTGAAAATGACATGTGTCATGTGGTCCCCCCTGTTTATAGGCCTCCATTTGGTCTAGTTTTTCCTTTGTGCACCACAGAGTCATCCAGCGTCTGTTTTTCACGTCGTTTGCACCACCAGGTTCAGTTTTTCGTCCTTTGTCTCTTGCTAATACCCATGTCTCATGCTCTCCCTTTGATTTTTCGGGCCATTTCTCGGAGTCACCTCAATTTGTGTGCCACCACACATACTGACATGTTCACAAACCATCTGCTCCATCCATACTGCAAATTTGTCCTTGTTTTACAGTCGTCCATTGTCCCGCAAGGATGCCCCACTTGTGTTCCATTGTTATTTATTTCAGCCATGTTCATAGTATCACCCTTTTGATACATCGAACACTTCATCCTTGCTTGACTGACCTTTACGAAGTTTTTGTTAAGCTCTTTTCTGACTCCAAAAAGAATGAAAAGATTGTCGAGCATGCTTGCTTCCTTTCACACTCGTTAAAGTATTTAAAAGGGCGTCTATGTGGCCTTGTTTATCTCCTTTTTCGGACTGCACAGACTATTAAAAGAAAAAGACCACCCTAGCACCTTCCAACTAGGAACGTTTCCCTTTGTATCTTTTTATGCTTTGTTGGACACCGGGACCGTAACTTATGAAAAAACTCATTATGGGTTGTCTTTAAGCTCTTTTCCAACCCTTTCATAAAAAAAAGCTTGTCGAGCAAAGTATTTGAATGACCTTCCAACCCGTATAGGTTTAACCTTTTTCGACCCGTTTGGACTACCTACGGTAAAGAAGTCTCTCTGCCCCTTTCGATTGGGAGAGGTCTCATTTGTACACTTTTATCCTTTTTCAAACTTAGGAGACTACTATATGAAAAAGAGACCACACTAGAGTCTCCTTCATGTTTTCAGACTCTCTAAACATGAAAACACCATCGAGCATTTACCATCTCGGGCTCGACAAAAATCCACAAGATAGTATCATATTGAGCATACTTCTATCCCTTCTTCGTGCTCCTTAAACTATGAAGAAGGCCCCAACGGTATCTCTAGGTGCCATCACATATGGTCTCACATTATGGCAGCTTCCCCCCATTGGGTCGCCTTTGTTCAGAGTACTATGCAATGAGTCTCCCTTCGATCCCCTGGATATCACTAGTCCAGCTACTTCCCCCAACATCTCCCATTGCAGTCTTTTTCCCGGTTTCCCAACTATGGTCGCCTCCCCATGAGTCAATATCATCTGCTGCCAGGTCATCCTTGTTGTCATACTCTGAACAAAGGAAGTCTGAGTCCCCCATACTCTCTTGCCCGTATTCTTCAGTCAATACCTCATTCCCCTAATTGTTCCATATCTATGGTTGTCCCCCTCACGCTTCTATTAAGCAAAACCTCATTTCCTGGGTAGTTGCAGGTCCCCCTCTGTCGATGTTAATGCATCTATTCCAAAGGATAGACCCAAAGGTCCATGTATCATGGTTTCATCCACCTCATTGATGAGTTCCTTGGACCACTTGAAAGGAGTCCTTAGTGCCTTTCGGGTTGGTTGTGTCTCATGTGCTCAACTTTAGCTACACTATTGCACCGTTGAAATTCGTACAGGTTATTGGTCCTTTCATTATTTGGTCCAAGACCCCGGTTGTCACCTGACTCTAGAACATTGGTGAGTCTATTTTTTGGGACCCATATAGTCTCATGTCCCTTGTGATTTTCGGGCTGTGTTGGCGACAGTGTTCGAAAGCCCCTCAGTGGCATGCTTTTGTGTATCTCCAAGTCTTAATGATGTATATTGTACCATAGAGATTCTAACTCTCCATCCTTGAGTCCATCCAATTATGTACACACCCAGATTCAATAGAGCATCAGTTGCAATGATATTGCATTCCTTGAGGATGCCATTGTTCCTATGTACTAGTTCTTCATATCAATTTATGTATTCAGCCTCCCATTGAGGCCACCATGATGTACTACCATTTTTATATATGTATTGATCGGCTCCCATTATTTGAGGCTTGATCTCCATTTTTACTTTTGAGGCATTCTTAAGAGCATGGGTATGCCCACCTTGTCCATATACATGTCTGAGATTATATGTACCCCATCCATTTTTTAGAAGAAATACAAACCAAAATCCATTGTAGTTCGAATGAGGAGACTCCACTCCTCCATGGTCATCTCTAGTCTCTCCACTGATGTCACCATTTTCCCTTGATCTTATGATGTCTATCAACCAGACGATGAGCTCCTTCCCTCACACATCAGGGGGAAATCTGTTAACACCCAAAATGCCCACCTGGCTTTCCATGGTCTAAACCATAATCATACTTCATATTCCCACCATTATTTCCTCCATTTTGACCTTCACATCTAAAATTTCACCAAATATGGTCCAAAACAATATTATTCATTCCCCATAAATGAAGGGAAGTTGAGCATTTATTGTGATTTATCCCCACTCGTTCCAAAAAGGACCCAAAAACCCTAAAAATGAGAATGAGTCTAAAACCATAGATAAATACCATGCACAATAAAATACCATGGGTAAAAAAACCTTTTATCATCCTATAAATATATTGTGAAGGTCTCCCCAAAAACATTCCTTGACTCTTAGCCACACTTTTGGTCACATCACCTATCATTACTTTTCATCACTTGTCATTATTCATCCATTTAATCCATACCATTCCCATGGTGTACATTGAGCTCAATCTGTACCCATTTGGATCCATTCCCCCTATTTGACAACCACTCGTGGAGAAGACCAGAGACCCAAGGGACCATTTTCTCGGACGACTACAGTGGCCCACTACAAAGAAAGGTATGCTCATTGTTGTTTCTTGTTATTAGTTAGATATAAAATAAAAAATCATAAAAAATAGGCTTGTTCTTGTTTGTTTCCCTTTACTATTGTTGAACTCTACCCTATGATCTGGATGATCTAGGGTAGGTGCTTTTGCACATAGTAGGGGAGAAATCCCCACTACAATATGAGAGATTCTTGTAAAATAAGATTGAATGATTTCTAACATTTGCATCTTCACATCCTTGAGTTGAGTTCTCAAGGTCATCTTCTTGTTAATGTTCTTTCCTTCATACAAGCTGGTCATTGCGTCGAACATATCCTTGGCAGTCTTCAAGGATGATACATGTGAGATCCAATGGAGACGGAAATAATCATCTTGGCTTTGACTAATTCCTTCTTGTACTTTGCTTTGTCTTCATCTCCCTCTGAATCTACTGCTTCTTCTTTGATATAGTTCTCCAAGGCATGCTTCTTCAAGTACAAGAAGCACTCTATATTTCCATGCTCAAAAGTCATCGACTCCTTCAAACTTGTCCTCAAGTTTGGTATTGTTTGTCATCATGATAAAAATGAGAACCTCAAATGGAAATAGAGAGGATAGAGCTTACCAATGAGATTGGTTCAACTTGATACTTGTTTGAAAGCTTTTCTAGAAGACTGCTTCCAACTTAGGTAACTTTCAACTTGGGCAACTTATAGAGAAACTCCAATTTTTCAACTTAGGTAAATTTCATATCTGAATGGATAGAAAGATGTGTCTCCTCAAGGCAAGTTGAGCAGCATATTCCTTTTCCCAAAACTGAGGACATAACTGCAAAATTTTTGATGCCCTAGTTTTCCCCGACAGTAGTGTTAGGTCAAAAAATGAAAACCCACAGAATGAGAAACTTCTCCATAGAAATATGTGCCCTCCTAGGGCGAGTTTGATAGTCCTCCTTTTTCAACTTGATCAGTGGAGGGAAGTGCTTGAAACAGGAAGCCCTAGTTTCTCCATTTTTTTTGCAAAATTATTTGCTCTTGATTCTGTTGTATTTTTGAAATTCCTACTCCTCAAGGTCTGAAACTTCGTCTTGAGATAGCCTGATCTGTCTTCTTTCCAACCCCACGGATTAGAGCAAAATTGGATTACCCAAGTGGAACTTATGATAAGTTTCCCAAGGTGACCTGTTTGAGGACTGGTTCAATATAGCGAACTTCTACGGATTACCACATGCCATTGTTTCAACTTCGAGGTATGAAACTCGTACCACAAAAACTATAGTATGTTCCCTATCTGCAGAATTTTGCGAAATTTGATTTGGATCTTCCTAGCCTGAGATATAGCAATTCTCCCAAGGTCACCTTTTAAGACTGAATTCTCGAAGAGGCTGGAACCCTAATTTGGAGGAATCATATCTCCTAAAGTAAAGTGAATTTGAAGCTGAAACTCACACACAAGGTACTGTAAGATTTCATCTTCAGCTTGTCCAAGTTTCTGTGCCTGAGCATTTACCAAACTCGAGTTATAGCGAAAATTCCAAGATGATTAGATTTTTCCTCCTAGGTTTTTCAAGCATGAAACCCTAATCTCCAGTAGCTGTAGTTGTAGCAGTGTTTCGGCTACACAAAGACTTCTTTCAGGGTGGATCTGATACCATGTTAGAATTTTGATGGTTATACAATATCTTAAAACATTTATCATCATAACATCATAACCATAAGCAAAGGATCACTGAAAGAAAGACAAGCACAAACACACAAAAGAACATAGAGATTTATCCCGGGAAACCCTCATGGGGGAGAAAACCCAGCAAAAATTCCTCGATATAGAATTTGACCAAGTACAGTGTAAAACCCCAAGAACAAGAATATCAGCTCCCTTTCCATAGTATACTCTCTCTCTCTCTCTTTTACGCAATGCTTGAGTGAGAAGTGTGTGTAAATGAGAGAGGCGCCTCGCCTATTTATATTCATTAGGTGAGTGACTCAATTATCAGGTGAGAGAGGCGCCTCACCTAACTATTTATATTCACTATGGCATACAGGTGCACAAAACATAAGGGAAAGGCAATGCAAGAAGTATCCTCCTTATAAGAGGAAATAACAGTGAATATATGCTTTGGAGACATGAGCAGTGAGATGAAAGAAGGTTCTTCATTCAAATGGGGAGAGATCTATGGTTTCTTTAAGAATGAGAACTATCCCGAAGACAGAGATGACATGGGAGTCTACCAAAACATCCAAAAACCAAAGCTACATAGGGTAGCAGCCCGATTGACCGTATTCCCATGTGCTGAGCCAATTTCTTTGATTCTCCCCAGGTTCAACATCGAAGATAAGATGATCATCAACACAAACGAAACCAAAGTCATCGAGACATTCCAACCATAATACTTAGACATTTATTACAGATTACCACCAGCAAGAGTACACCTCATAGATGAATGGATAGCTTAGGCGCAATTAGATAGCCATGCAACGATCCGAAGCTAGTAAGTGGGAGACAAGAGACTCAAAGCCAGAGCAGAAAGTGGCTCCTATCCCACGAAGAGCCTAAGGCCTCTTTACTGCATGGAAGCTATGTTATTGGCCTAACTGTGTGGAGAAGAAGATGCCTCCATGTTCTACAAGGCATGGGTACCAATGCTGCACACAGTAATCACCCACAGATATACGTTTAAATGGGGAGAATCCCTATTGTTAACACCAGGGGCATTCCACACTGTCAACACATAACAAACTAACAAATTTAATCACTATTAATGAAGAGCACAAGGCAGTTTTTTAACTAGATGGAATCATGAATGTTTCTTGAAAGCTCTACCATGGCATGATTATTGAGTACCTCATCCAATGTACAGAACAATCTATTAAAGAAGCTACTTAGAAATCTAAAGGCTTATAGCTGACATTCTCCTCTTTCCATGGTTTGCAGGCAAAGCATCTTAAAAGGGTGACTTATGTGAACCAGTCACAACTCTTTAATGTTATATTTTTTTAATCTAAATATCAGTACTTTCATCACACTATATGAGTGTTATTCATGTGTAGGCTGAATTAATGAGATGGTTTAATAAATACAGTCTAAGGGCTAATCATATAACATCATACCAAGCACTGCAATTGAGTTATTGCCTTTTGAATACTTTATACCTCCTCGTCAAAAATAAATAAAGATTCTGGAAGTTAAAGCTGAAAAGCTTAATACACTTGTGAAGATTATATGTAAAATTTCAAAAATTACGAAAATACCTCCATTTGGAACCCTGAGGGTTTCATAAAAAATAGTGTTATATGATGGTGAAAGGGCTCTCTCCTTTTCATTTCTGTACTGCAAAATCCAATATTATGTGCATAAAGTTGTATAATCAATATCAAATCAACTTTATCACGACAAGAATACTCGCTTGACACAGAAATAGCTGCTACCACATCCACTCAGATATGTGCACCCCGAAGCCAAATGCTAAATTAGCAGAACTTTTTGATGTTCCAAAATGGCTTTTCAATTATTGTCATCAAAGCTCATATTCCAGAACTCAACTTCATTCCTTAGCACTTGTACAAAGGCTACCTCTGCTTTCTGTTGCACATCATGAGAGGCATTTTCCAAAGCCTTATCTGCAATTTTCTGCAAAGACATGCAATACTGCTTGAATCCTTCGTTTCCCCAGCGCTGACAGGCCTCAAGCAATGCTGGTGGAGTCTTGGCATCAACTTCCAAACAAATTGCAAAGCTGTCACAATAGACCACTTCAATGGCCCAAAGTGCCACAATTATGACAGCATACTCGACTTCTGGTTGCATGAGACTGTCAAGAAACCTGTTAATTTTTAATTTAGTACCAACAAATTATTTGAAAAAGAATACAAAGATGATTTAGGCCTTCTTATGTGATAAGAAATAAACAGGCACTGTTCTTTTACTTTCTTTGTTTATGCTGTTTCCTGTGTATACATAAGTAAGACAGTATTTCCTATCAATATAAGAAAAGTATCACCTGCAGTAATCTTTGTTTGCCTTTTGAGGATTGGTATTAAGAAAGTCAACTTCCCAATTTGATGCCTCCTTCTTAAACCATGAAAGTTCTTGGTCCAAAGCAACAAGACCGCCTAGGATAAGGTCTATATCTTCATTGGTTGAATCTTTGGGTGCCTTAAGCAACACACTTGCTAGAAAGCGCACAAACTCTCTTACAAATATATAGTCTTGACCCTGCAATGAATCATAGTGATATACATATTACAGACTGCTTGATATTTTGGGCACACAATAAAATATAAATGAACATTCATCAGACAGATTTGCCATAAGACTCACCTTTTACAACATAATGGAAACAACACTGAATCAATAGATATTAGAAAAAAAAGTACAAACGCAATGAAAAAGTTGTTTAGAAATCTAGAGAACAACCCAGTTCAATTCTGTTTACAACTAAAAAAATAAAACGTCTAGATCTTGATGAACAAATATTATATCTTCTGAAGGATTTATGTATGTAATGTTTTCCGACATTTTGGCTCAAGTTTTTCATGGTTTCTTGGTTTCCCCTAGATGGGTGGAGTGTCCACTCAAAACGCCAAGTTCTCTTTAAACTCTAACACAGTTCATTTCCAGAAATCTTCTACTACTAAAGTGGATGTTGATCAAACAAGTATGTTGTATTGTATTTGTTTGAAAACTTTTTTCATTTGCCAGTCTGGAAAAACAGAGGCAATATGAGGGAAAATATAGTAGCAACCAACAACTGTAACTCTGTAACTATACAGTTGTACGAAAGAACTAAAAATTGGAGATCCGATCCCCAGGAATCTCTACTTAATCAGCGAATAAGAGAAGAAAGAAAAATAACCAGGTGTGCACATAAGGACCATTTATGCCAGATACTGTCAGAATCTAAGATCAAGTATCAATTGTAAATATAGGTAATATGTTGGACCTTTCACAGGCATCTGTAACAATAAAAATAAATCAATAAATCCATTGCTTGTTAGTCTAGAGGCCCTAGCCTTCATCTCTAACCCTTTTGAGTATGGAATAGGAGAATTCCTTTCTGATTTTTTTTGACAAGATGCTTCCGATTATCACTGTGTGACAGGTGTACCCTTCCCCAAGTTGAGTGTATTACAATGGAATATAGTCAGCTTAAAACACTTGAAAGACAGTGTGTAACACAACTTAACACTGGGAAGGTTGACTTCATTGAAATATTTGGTCAATGTCTTGCTGCAATGATTATTTTAGGGTATTTAGGGTATATGGAATAGTAGAATTCCACAAGATGCTTCTAATTATCAATTTGTGGCAGGTGCAACCTTCCCAAATTGACAGCATTGCAATGGAATATAACTAACTTACAACACTCCTGGAAGACAGTGGTAACGCAACTAAACACTCTGGTTTCACTTTACTGAAAAACTTGGTCTATGTCTTGCTGCAATGCTAATTTTAGGGTATATACTATATATAATCCCTCCATTTGGTTTAAAAAGCAAAATTGGGTGGATTTCATGGTTGTTAGAGATTTAGGGCAGAGTTGAGCAAAACACAGATTTGGGTGCTAATAGGGGGTTTAATAATATCTCCGTGAGGATGACAATGGTATATTTGGCTAGAGAAATTCACTGCCTCCAATAGTTTGATCCAGTACCCAACAAAACAATTGACTTTCTCCCTTAAAAAGCAATATATCCTGGTTTAATTTTTTTCAAATCCTACTCATCTTCAAACAAACAAATATAGAAAGATTACCAGCCAACGTTTGAAGCAGTTGAAATCGAGCGATCCGTTGCGAATGCTTTGTATGAATGGATGGAAGGTTGCTCTGCGATAGAGGTCTGCGTGTTGCGTCAGCCATGCGTTGGTCCTCAGATGAGCATGGGATTGGGGTTCTACTCCTCCCTTATCATTTGTGGTAGCCATAACCTGCTACTTTCAAGGTCAGGCAAGACAAAGGGTGGTGGTTTCTGATATGTCAAGAGCTAAACCAGTGTGGACCCTGGCTTTGTACCGAGCAGCAACCTTCCAAATAAATTAACAGTGTCATATTTTTATTTAGGATTGCGTGTCACGATCTCAAATACCAATGGCAAACTGTAGTAATATCCATGTTTTCATGTACGCTCTGCCCGTCTGCCGGCCTTTTTATTTTATTTTTATGGGCTGTAAAATGCACACACCAATATTAAAGCTTCCCCTAGTTTCTTATGGTTCAGCAAGCTGTGAGTTTAAAGCTTTTTTAAAAGTAGAAAAGATCATTTCTTTATATAGATACTGTTTACATCATAGTAAATGTTCATACAAAGTATTTTATTTATTTTTTTAATTTTGTTTGTTCAATACACAAAATAAGGTGTCATCCGTATTATAATTGTCCAAACATAATTACAAAATACAATATAAAAGGTAAGTGTTTTCTCAATCTAAAATCGCTAGAAACACTACAGTGAGTGAACCACCATATTATCATCTTCACCAAACGTATTCAGAAAAAAACCACTCAGAACAAGTCAAAAGTGGAGTTGCTAATCAAAGAGCCTGATACAGGTAGAGAAAGTCAAAACCCCCTCCTCATATTCAGATATGGAAAGATAACCATAGTAGAGACTCATTCGAAAGTCTATCAGCAATGCGGCTATGCTCTCTGTAAATATGTTGACTATCAACACATAGAAAAGTATCCTAGAGAAGCCTAGTCCGCTTGCACCACTCATTCAGCTCGAGTACTCGTAAGTTTGTTGAATTGTTGATCCAATCAATAATAACTCTAGAATTGCTAAAAACCTTCAACATCGGCAAACCCATTGAAGAAGCCACAAATAAAAGTGCCCAAAGTGCCAATAGCTCGGCTTTGGTATTGGTATTGCTGCCACAACCCAAAATCGAGTGAAAAATGTGAGTCTTGCTAATATAAAGAAGAAAACCAACTCCCCCTCTACCATCCACTGTTGCTCCATCAAAAAAACCCATAGCATAGGTCACTACAGGAGGGGATCCAATAATTACATCTGTTTTAAAATTATCCAATCATGGGAAATCCAATGAAAGCTAAATAACCTCCTTCCTAACATTTATAACCCTTGACTATAAATATTTAATTCTCAATGTTAAAAAATTATAATAACGTGTAATAGATTATCTATAATCTTCTAATAATCCTATTTAAATATAAAACTTGAGTCTCTCAATCATTAAATATATAATATAAAACTTAGTCTCAATCATTAAATATATAATATAAAACTTAGTCTCTAAATCATAATAGCACAATGATTTAGCATTAAAAATTAAAGAGATTAATTTAAATATCAATCAAAATTAAAACTACACAAAGTGGAGAATTATCTTTTTAAGTTTTAGAGAGTCCTTAACTATCATTTATTGGCTTTATGTTAGGTATAAAACATCAATTTAATATAGCTTTTTCTTCTCATGGATGTTAATATAGCCATGGAAAAAATGTGATTTAATAGTTGTGTAAAGAGAGCATGGTTAATGATGGCAACGTTTTCTCTTCTGCCTAGTGGCCCAATATAGCATTATGCTTAGGCATTTTATTGTTGCATTGAGATAGTATGGATTGAGTAAAAGGAGTTGCAAAATGAATAGAAGACTTTTCAATTAGAGTGTGTGCCACCTTTCCTTAGTATTTTAAGAGTTAGTGCAAGTGCGCCACATCCAACTTTACATTTTTAGCTTACATTGTAATATACAATGGAAGATTAACACAAATCAATGTTTTGTTGGCTCAAGAAAGAGTGTTATTTAGTGAGGCCTCATTGAATAAGATTGTATCGATTTTTTCAAGATTAACAACAAAATTTTATTTCTAACATGTTACCATGCAACATGGAACTCAAAGGCTCTAGGTAATATGTCCCCTAACATGGAAAATTGCATGATAGATGAATAGGAAAAATTTGGACACAAAAGCCTGAGATCAACTTCTAAGCAAACTTCACAAAGCAAAAAAATCAAAATATATGTTCCAAGCATTAAGGCAAATCACAAAACACTATAAATTTTGGGTATTTCCAAGATGGGAAAGGTTGTGGCCTACAACAGACCACCCAATATGAGCGACCAAGCAAAGAAAGCAATTTTTTCACTCCACAAAGGGTTTCCAGGCATCACCCTATAACTTTGATAAAAACTACACAAGTTCATATAACAGACATTTATTTTGGTCAATATACGTTATTGTATAAGGAGAAGTAAACTCGGAAAGGGGAATTAAACCATAAAAAATGTTAAATTTTCCAAACATGGTTAAAAGGGTTTTGATTGTCAAATGTTTATTTATTTATTTATTTATTATGGTCTAGACATAGATCTAGGTAATATAATTAAAGGGGACATGTTGTAATTATGGATACATGGTTATAAACATGGAGTAGGGGTAGGGGTTTACCCAAGTCAAGTTTAAAGGGGGTTTGTTGTATTAATCTTGACTCAATAAAAGAGTAAATATATTAGCATGTATTTTGTCATTAGCGGGTTTACCGTTAGTGGTTTATGATCCATTGGTATTGGCTAACCCATGGTGTTTGATGTAGTGAAGCCTTTAGATAAGCTTTTCATGCTCCATTATAAAGTGCATAATAAATAGTATGCACATGTTTATTGTATATTTTCCTTTCTCTCCTAGTGCTCCATTGTTAATAAAAACTAGGTTATTGAATGTAACTGAACATAATTGAATGTAACTAGTGTTTCTCCATCAGTGTCATCTTCAACAACCACTTGCATAAATTAAGGAGTTGATTCCTTAATTTACTAAACTTGTTTTATCACAACTAAGACTCAATTGATGCCTTATTAATTCAATTTTACTTGGAGGCATGCATGGGAAATTCGATTCTCTCTCTATCTCTATGCTCATATTAAGTTTCTTTGCGTGGTCCATAGGTGTTTTCATTAATTCTATATCATATCAAACTCATAAGAATTGTTCTGAACCTATGATCATATGTATTACCTTAGTTCTATAGTCACATGCTAAAGTAAATTACTCTAGGGGTAGATAATCCCTAAAGGAGACTTGCATCACCTGTTAACCATGACTAGCCATACATCACATAGTATATCCTCGAGACTTAATACAACATAAGTCATGTGAAATTAATACGCCATAAGTTATGGACTTGATACAACGTTGTATGTGATGAATTTAAAATCCATGGTTTCTAGTTTAGAGAAACTTTATTCTGGATTGTATCCAGATGATGCTACTTTGTGTAAGTAGTTGGTTGCTCTTTGAGCAGACTTGTTTTATTTTATGCTTTCTACTAGGCATATGTTTGAGTACCTTTGAGGTACATTAGAATAGGCTCTTTATTATATTT
This sequence comes from Pseudotsuga menziesii, assembly GCA_001517045.1. Lineage (NCBI taxonomy): Eukaryota > Viridiplantae > Streptophyta > Pinopsida > Pinales > Pinaceae > Pseudotsuga > Pseudotsuga menziesii. The sequence continues at coordinate 1,304,683 of LPNX010064281.1, read as the reverse complement.
GATACATTAAAGACCTATTATACGATCATGTTATCCAGTTATTGTTTTAGCCTGAGATAAGCAATGTAATTTGGGGCTATTACTACAAAAGCTAAGTGTGTTGCATCTAGTACTACAGAAGCAAGATGTATGTCTGAGAGTACTACATAAGCAAAATGTGTTTTGTAGATAGTACTACATACTCAGGAGTAGTGTAGCTTGGGAAGCTACCTACTAGGGTGAAATACTTGAGCCTATAGTTATTAGGTGTTAATAGTCAAGCTTTCTTGAAAACCCTATATGTGTGTTATGATAAAAACACATTGAGATGAAGTTTTACTTCATTGAAGTCATGGTCATATTAAATGAGTTCCAATACATAGGTACTGATTAGTAGATTGCAAATTTGTGACAAGCCTCTATCTGTGACAAAGTTTAAACACTTCCGAGATAAGCTTGGTATGGCAAAGAATGTCTCCCTTACCGAGAGGGAGTGTTGAGAGTACAACTTCAAGAGTTATTTTCCAAGACCTTATGTTGTATTAAGGCCTGCGACTTGTGTTGTAATCAAGTATGGAGTCTATGTTGTAATTAGGTTCAGATCTTCTCCTTGACCTTATGTTGTATTAAGGTCTGAGACTTGTGTTGTATTAAGTCCAAAACCTATATTGTATTAATTTCACATGACATTATCATATTCGAGAGAGATGCTTGTACTAGGATCTTATGGTTGAGATCATGAACTTATGTTAAGGTCTGAGACTTGTGTTGTATCAAGTCCGGAACTTATGGCGTATTAAGTTCACATGACTTATGTTGTATTAAGTCTCGAGGATATACTATGTGATGTATGGCTAGTCATGGTCAACAGGTGATGCAAGTCTCCTTTAGGGATTATCTACCCCTAGAGTGATTTACTTTAGCATGTGACTATAGAACTAAGGTAATACATATGATCATAGGTTCAGAACAATTCTTATGAGTTTGATAAGAATTAATGAAAACACATATGGACCACGCAGAGAAAATTAATATGAGCATAGAGATAGAGAGAGAATCGAATTTCCCATGCATGCCTCCAAGTAAAATTGAATTAATAAGGCATCAATTGAGTCTTAGTTGTGATAAAACAAGTTTAGTAAATTAAGGAATCAACTCCTTAATTTATGCAAGTGGTTGTTGAAGATGACACTGATGGAGAAACACTAGTTACATTCAATTATGTTCAGTTACATTCAATAACCTAGTTTTTATTAACAATGGAGCACTAAGAGAGAAGTCCTCTGTGAGCTTTCCATTCTCTGTGATGTTCTTCAAGTCATGATCACTTTCTAAGTGATCCTTCTCTTTATATTGCAGAACCCCAACTACCTCTCCGAGAGGTTTAATTGTTCTTTGACAATCCAGACTATAACTCTTCTTGAATATCAATAGTCTTTGATACTTTGACCATCATGTCTCTACTCATGTGGATTCTCTCCACAAGCTATCATAACCCCTAGCTTCCTAAGTCATGTACCATGACTAACTGATGGGGATTTTATTTGTTGTTTCCTATGAAGACACATCGATACTCCCTCTTCATTTGAATGGTTTTTTTTTATGTGTTATACCAAGATTGTCCCAGATAGAGGATTTAGTAAGAATGATGGCAATGCTGCTCATCTATGGATATGTACCATGTCTCGAATATAGCTAACTAGAAACCTGAGAAACACATGTGATCTTCTTTGATACTATACTCGTTAGATTTCAAATATCTTTGAAACTCTATTTTCCTTATCAAGACATATCTAAGTCCACATACACTTGTACCATGTAGGTACCACGACACATGTATATGTACAGACTGTAAAGAACCTGGCTGATCCTGGGACCTATGACTAACCAGGTTCATCTCAGATCTTCCAAATCTGATCTAAAATTCAAATTTCTATTCATATAGATGGCCATGGACTTTTAATCCACCATCCTAAAACTCTTCAGGTTCTCTGCTGCACATTTTCCTTAATTAAGAAAAATATTATATGGTGACTACCACACCTCTAATCATAAGAATCATAACAATATTCTTTAATACTATTTTTATTTTCCTTTTGAATTAATAGCATCATGCATATCTCCTTTTTATAGGAGGTACATCAACCGGTTACACTGGTTCTATAGGAGCTAGAGAGACTAGCAACTCCCTCTTCACCATGTAAATGTGAGAATCATAATTTGTGTCCTCCATCATGGCGAATTATGCTCATCTATATATGAATATCTTCTTTGACACATGAACCTAAATAAGATAGAATAACTTCAGGAGTCTTCACATCTATCGGAATAGATTTAAACCAACTATTTTTCCTCCATTCCAAGAGACATAGGAACCTCCCGAACTGTTCTCTTTCAGGCTCACCTATCTGAATGACTCTACATTCATGTCCTTATTTACCTTTTAGGTAAGGGAATATTAATTTTACCTACAAGAAAATTTATTCTAATGGTTAGAACCATTTCATACTCATGAATTTTATTCACATGAAATACTCTCAATATACTAATAGTGATTTACATAGTTATGTGCAGATATTGACCAATCAGTTTAACTTAAGGCATTATAATTAATATATATATATATATATATATATATATGCATCCATATATCAGTCCTATATCAGTTCATAAAATTCATTTTATGAAAGAAATATGCAGCCCCATGTTCATATCTCATGAGGTAAGCATGAAGCCCTCTATCTGGCCAACCATGTAGTCTTATGTTCATAGTTTATGAAACAATCATGCAACCCTAAATCTCATGTCTTATGGAGGATGTTTTCAGCCTTATATCAGTCCTATATAAGTATATATAAGTCCTATATAAGTCTTATAGCATTCCTATATAAGCTTGCAAAATATGGACTCATGAGATTGATAATATGCCAATAAGGATAAAAAACAATGTATATGCTAAACACAATTCCAAGTCCAGGAATACAGATCTATATGATAGTCATGAAACATAAAAAAAATACTTTTAGATCTTATTTATAACAACATATATAAAATGTAAGGTACTCATATTTATTGTTTGTGTGGGCTCCCTCTTGATCTCTGCATCCTCGTGGAGATAGGTGGAGTCCTTCTTTATTCACTGCAACTTACAACATTGCAAAAAGAAACTCAATGCATGTATTAGATGATGTGTCACTGCATGGGAATACAGATCCCATGAAATCAAGAGTGAATGCTCTTTTTCACTGAAGGGAATATTCATTTTGATCATCCTCTTCCTTTGATGATTTCTCTTGAGAAGGTTCACCTCCTTCTACGACGATGGATGCATGAACTCTTCCTTCTTTTATTTTCCTTGCATTGCAATCCTATATGAAGTGACATGCCTTCTTACAATAAAACATATTATTTTTTATTTTTCCATACCTTTATGCATCTCTTTCTTCTTTGCATGGAAAGTGTTCTTGGGAGAAAAAGTTTTCTTTCTTTCTTGGTTCTTGCCATGAGGGAATGATTCTCCTCCTTAGTGCTCACCATCTTGTTCTAGATGCACCCTTCTTCTTGTATGCAATCATTCCAAAGTCTTTCGAAATTAGGTTTCTATTCACTTCCATTCACTGCAGCAAGAAAGGTATCCCATGAGGAGGGGAGTCCTTCGATGGCATTTTGTAGATCATCCTCATCCGTCTCTACAACGATGCTTACTAGTTGATCCTTCAGTTGTGAAATCCTTGTGAAGAATGATGCCATGGTCTCATACTTGTCCATATTCATGTTGCACAATTTGTTCTTCAAACCCCTCTTTTGAGTAGGGGCCTTCTTCTCAGAAATATTTGTGAGTGTATCGAAACACTTTGTCGTCTTCAATGGTGTGATCACCGACATGAGGTTGTCCTTCATGGAATCATATATGATCCTCTTTTCCTTTGCTTGATTCTTCTTGTATTTTTTTCTTCTTTCATTTGCAGTAGTCTCTTCGATCATGGAGGTCACAAAAGAATCAAGATCATGCTCTTCAAGAATATTGATCACCCTCACCTTCCATGTATTGAAGTTGGATGTTCCTTAGAGTCGATATTCTGGTCGAATGGATATTTATGACATTGCTTCTAGCTCTTGCTCAATGCTTCAAGATATATAGAGGCTTAGAGTGTTTGCACAAAACTAAGCTCTTGCACACCCTTGCTTTGATACCATGTTAGCGATTGAGAAAAAATATGAATATAATTAAATTTTAAAATTTTAATCCATAATAATAGTGCATATAGATCTCATCAATATTCCAAAGACATAAATCAAACCATAGAACATAGGATATACCTTGGGAAAACACTCCAGTGATTTGGAGGATAAAAAACCCAGCAAACAATCTTAGAGTATGATTGATAATTGGCAGAGAATTATTACAACACAATAGCAAACTGCCTTCTCTGAGAGCACCAGAGAGTAGATATCAAATGCAACACTATGATGACATTTCCAAGTGCATAACACTTTAATAACAAGTCAAATAAGGTCATAAAAGGAAGGTAGCGAATATTGCATGCTTCAGTAAGTAGTTAACATTGAGAACACTGCTTTATCTTCAACCATTAACCCTCACTAACTTGGTGTCAAGTTGGCACTCCATAATTATCTTCCACAAGGAAGATATGCGCCCTCCATTAATTCACTGAGTTTAATTGTCTCTAACTGAGTTGTTAGCTGAATGAATTGAACTAAACTGAATGGAAATGCATGCAACTGAATGGAAATGCATGCAACTGAATGGAACTACATGTAATTGAATGGAACTTCATGCAACTAGATGGAACTAAATGTAACTAAACATAACTGAATGTAACTCAACATAACTAAATTTAACTGAATAGAACTGAATGTAACTTAACAAAACTGAATGTAACTGAATAAAACTAAATGTAATTAAACATAATTGTATGTAACTATTGTTTCTCCATCAGTGTCATCTTCAACAACCACTTGCATAAATTAAGGAGTTGATTCCTTAATTAACTAAACTTGTTTTATCACAACAGACTCAACCGATGTCTTATTATTTTGAGCTCGCTTGGAGGAATGCATGGGAAATTCGAATTCTCTCTCTATCTTTGTGTCCATATTAATTTTCTCTCCATGTTCCATATGTGTTTTCATTAATTCTATATCGTATCATACTCATAAGAATTGTTCTGGGCCTATGATCATATGTATTACCCCCGGTCATTAAGTCACATGCTAAAGTAAATCATTCTTGGGGTAGTTAATCCCTAAAGGAGACTTGTAGCGCTTGACGACCATGACTAGTCATACATCACATAGTATATCCTCGAGAATTAATACAACATAATACATGTGAATTTAATACACCATAAGTTCCAGACTTGATACAACACAAGTCTCAGGCCTTAACATAAGTTCATGAACTTAACCATAAGATCCTTATAGGACAATCATCTCTCTCGAATATGACAATGCCATGTGAACTTAATACAATATAATTTTTGGACTTGATACAACACATGTCTCAGACCTTAATACAACATAAATTCAAGGAGAAGATCTGAACCTAATTACAACACAGATTTCGGACTTGATTACAACACAAGTAGTAAACCTTAATACAACATAAGGTCATGGAGAATAACTCTCGAAGCTGTATTCTCAACAATCTTTAGATCTAAATTTAAAATACAAACAACTACCACATGTGTTTTCCTACAGAGTGCATCAACAACCTTATTTTCTTTCCCCTTTATGTGTTTGATCTCAAAATCAAATTTACATAGAAATTCTAGCCATCTATCTTGTTTTGGATTTAAGCATGGCTGCTCAAATAAATAATTCAAAGCATTATGGTTAGTTCTAAGATCAAATATCTTGCTCATTAAATAGTTCCTTCACATTTTCAAAGCATGCACTATTACAACAAGTTCCAAATCATGGCTAACATCAATGTTCTCATGTTATTCTAAATCTTATCACTCATAACAAACTATATGATTAGTCTGCATAGAAATCCACCTAGTGTTTCTCTAAAAGAATACGTGCACACAACAAAATACTTATTAGTATCTTCAGTTTTCAAAATTATAGCACTAGTGAGACACGTCTTCAATAGTTGAAATATCTTATCACATCCTTGTGTCCATTCAAACTTCCCCCCTTCTTCTACAAGGAAGTGATTGGGTGTGCAATGTTGGACATCCCTCAATGAATCTTCTATAATAACCATCAATATTGATAGAAGGCCTTACATATGCAAAATTATTTGGAGTGGGCCAATTCATTATGGTTTCAATATTCTTTGGATCCACATATATTCCTTCTTCTAAAGTAATGTGACGCAAACAATGATTTTTTTCATAAAAAACACATTTGCTTAATTTTGCATATTAGTTATGTTCTCTTAGCACTTGAAATAATATCACCAAATGCTCCTCATGATCTTCTTCATTCTTAGAATTTATAAGAATATCATTCATAAAAATAAACACAAACTTATCCAACTATTTGTTGAAAACACTATTCGTAAGACACATGAATGGAGTTGGTGCATTAGTAAGACAAAACTGAAGCACCGTAAATTCATAATGGTCATACTTAGTTCTAAAGGAGATCTTATGAATGTATTCATCCTTAATTATTGATGATAACTAGACCTCAAACCAATATTTCAAAGAATTTTTCTTGCTTCATTTGGCTAGTTGTAGAGTTTTCGCACAACCTTCATCTCCGATTTCTAATTCCATTGATACATTGTTTAATGCATAAAATCATTTAACATGTAGTTTGCAAATGAATTCTTTATTCATAAACAACTCATAATTAGAAACACAAGAATATCTCTACCACACTACTAAGAGCATAAATAAATATTAGTCACACATTTAAAATTTAAGACTCAAATTTTTAGCATACTATCCCAGGAAAACCCCCCTAGGGGGAAAACCTATGAGAGATAGGATTCTTTATTTTTATGCTTCAAAATGGTACAACAGTAATAAGGTACAACAATTAATGATAACTTATCTCAATCCTAAAATACAAAATTCATCCTTTGAAACAGTGTTGGGGCTACATCGATTTCAGTGCACTCATCTGCCTTTGACTTGACAATGAATTCTCTATATTATAAGGAATTCTTCATACAGGATAGTATGATCTTCACCTTGGAATTTGTGCCCACTTCTACAACAAAAAATCCTCAAGTTATGTGCACTACTTTGCCTCAAATCTGTGACCTCTCAACTACAACAAACAATTGTACGAAACTACTGCAATAAATGAAATACAACCATCATTAAATGTTTTTTGTTCTCCTCAAAGTTTGAGCCACGGTACACTCCTTGAACTATGTTCCCAGCTCCTTGAATTTTGTGTTGACAACAAGAATAAAATTCATCTATACTTCTCCTTGAATTCTATGGCAGTCATACTCAGGAAAATGTACCAATCATGCTGTTGTACGAAACTGTCTTGGGAATCGTTCCAACTATCTCATATCTTGGAATCCATGCTATCTCTCTCTCTCAAACTCAACTTCACTTCTCATAAACTCAACCTCCTCTCCAACTATCCTAGTGAGTGAAAATGAGGAATGAAGTTCCTTTTTATAGTTTTTCCCTTGTCTTTTCATTTCCTCTTATGGGGTATTTGAATAGTCACTAGATTAAGGGCCCACATTTAATCTAGTGTTCTCACATCAATGGTTGCGAAAAATCACTTTTTTCTCCATTAAATAATTTCCTTTCAAATTCCACTTAAATTTATTGAAAAGTCACTTCATGACTCTAAAGTGAAATAATTATTCATCTCAAGTAATTAATATAAGGGTCATGCCATATTTTCCCTTTTAGTGACTTAGGAGCATAGTCACTAGGGGAAAAATTCCTTTGTATAAAATTCAACACTCCCTCTTACCAAGTAAAGTGTTTTCCATCTCTCCCAACTTATCCATGAAGAAGATAAATTGTTTCTTCACCAAAGTTGGTAATCTTCTCATGTGCTTCTCACACAATATAAGAAGTGTCCACCCTTTATAAAATCCTCTCTAGAAAGGTAAAATCTAATGTCCCTTAATGTTAGGTATCATCGCATGAAGGATGTCCTAAATTGCAATGCTCAACACTTCCTCTTTGCGTGAGAAGTCCTTCTAGATTTTCCTCCACTAGAATCACACTTTAGTCTCACATTGTCTAGTGTAGAAGCTCCATCTACCTATGGAATCCATCCCTATATAGCTTATACACTCTACATTGGTGCCACATGTCAAGAAATCTCATCTCACTCATCCATCGATGAGATGTCATACCAGTTGACCCTCTTGTCAGCACTGGAAGATGTAGCCTCTCTCTTACTGTTATATAGCTGAATGGCACCTCTCCGTCTGAGTGCTGACATCCCTCAGGTCGGCACACAAAAGGACACTTATGGATTGAGGTTTGCCTAGTTTCATTATACCTTGGTTGATGATGAAATACATTACCTATATGCCCAGCTGGTTACTTTGCTATTTTGAGATTTTGAGTGCATGCGCGACTATCTCTATTGGCATCTCGCGCATATGCGCGAGTATTATGTTCAGCAGGTCGCGCATACATCTATGCGTGGGTTGCTCTTGTACAGAGTCGCGCATGATGCGCGGGTTGCTTTACTACAGACCCGCGCATATTTTCCTCAAAATTAGTTTTTAAAAACACGAGTTAATGGGAGATTAGTTGTTTCATTTACCTTAATCCCATTAACTGCTATAACCTCCCTAACCTTCGAGAACTGCCTCATTTCCTTCAGATAAATAGAGGCCTTGGGGAGGGTTTTAGAGATTCATACTTGGATAGCAAAGTTATGCTGGTGGAATTTCTACAGAATCTTTGGAGCAGAGAAACTCAGAGTCCTTTGGTGACAGAGGAGTCCCTTGTTCAGACATTGGGTTGTAACCTAAACTCCCTCTATTATTGTTAATAAAGCAGATTACTTCTTATATTGTGTTTCATGTGTTGTGGCTTGGTAAATGTTTATATTTCATTATAATATGCGATTTGCCTAACCTGCATCTTTATATATGAATCATACTGTATATTGGAAGAATCTTTGTTAACAGGTTGAAGGAGGAACTATCCTGGAGATTGTAGAAGTCAAGCAAAGAGGAAGGAGTTAGATTGGATCAACCTTCGTTCATTACAAGTAAGTTCCTGCTACTTCCCTATTTCCTATTTGTGCTTTTATAATCAAATTGTCTGCAAGGTCATAGTATGTTGGTAACCCCCAGACCTAGGTTATTAGGTGAATTATCCATTACAACACTTACTTCCCTGAAATGAAGACTGGATACTCGATACCACTTCAATATTTGGAGAATATCCCTCTCCCATCTAAACTGAGGACTGTCTACTTAATGCCACATCAATATTTGAAGTTTCTAGAAATCTATTTATCTCAAAATCAAAACCTTTCATCCCCGTATATCCTCCAAATTTAGGTTGGCCACACACTACATACTCACTATCTATTCGATGACCTATCAACAATATATCAACTAGATCCACTCCCACTGGGAAAATGAGTTTATGTTATTTATTGAACATTACCTCATACCCTGCACCTTCCAAGTTTGGAATAGAGATTCTTCTATCTCTTAGCCCTAGAAAATAAAGCACTGTTGAAACCTCCATAATCTCTCCAAACTCTAATTGAAACCATGCTCATCCCACTCCTCTGCATACATACACCATTCCCTCTCCATCATGTACAGCTAATCAGAAATTATATCCATGGTGAGGAATTCATCTCACATCCCAGTCATATGATCACAATACACACTATCAACTATCAACTTCCCAACATCAATAGGTCTAATACTGTCATAACTCAAAGCAATTATGACAATAGATAATTCTTTCTTGAACTTTGCAGTGTAACTCTCTATCTCAGCTATAGTTGTAACTTGTTCCACCTTATCCTACTATCCACTCTTATTATTAGGACATTGGGCAACATAATGGCCAAACTCATTGCATGCATAACACCTGACTCTTCTTAGGTCCCTCTTCTACTCACCTCTCTGCTACTTATCCCCTCCCTTAGGGCCATTCTTGGAATTATTGCCTTTAGTTGACAAGGAAACATTATCCTCCTCTTTCTTACCATTTTATGAGCCATATTGCACATAACTTCTTTGAATTTCCTCATGAGTGAAGTAGCCCCAAAGACAATATCAAGAAGGCATGTTCTCTCTGGATACAATGGCCTCCACAAAAATAGCCCATGGATTTTTCATGCCACGCAATGTTGTATGAACTAGCTCACCACCATCAATCTTCTCCCCACTATATCCAAGATCATCCCTCACCTGACTGATCTTGGTAAGGTAGGAAGAAAGTTTTTCAGATGTAGCCATCACGATACCCTTCAACTTCTCTCTGAGTACCATCTTTTAATTTTCATTGGAAAGATGGTGCAAATTGGTTAGGAATCCACATTTTGTATGCATGGTCCTTCCTAGACAAGTGTGGGATCAGATGGTCCTTCATCGCATCAAGGATGATCCTCTTTTCCTTGATGTCCTTCTTGTTGAAGGATACCAACGTTGGTGCATCAGTAAAATTTGGTACCCGCACTAGATTTTCTTGAGTGTTATTCACTACTTCATCCCACAACTCATTCTCCTAAATAAAATTTACAGTCCTTGCTTTTCAAGGAATGAAGTTGGATTCCTTGTCCAACCTGTCCTCCAACCTTAACCCATTAGCCATATCACTGAAAATATAAGTCCAAATCTGCCTCTAATGAGCAAAAGAAAACTCCCTCTGAAGTAGGAAAATCCCTACCTATGAATTATGCCCCTCTTCACTTGACCAAGCTCTGATACCATGTATATTTTCACACAACCATCAACTCCGCTTCCTAATTTCACTGATAAATTGTTTAATGCATAAACTCATTCAATATACAATATGCAAATGAATTCTTTACTCATAAACAAATTAGGATTATAAACATAAGAATATCTCTACGACACTACTGAGAGCATAAATAAATATCGGTCACACATTTAAAACTTCAAACTTAGAATTTTGGCCAACTAGCCGAGGAAAAAACCCCTAGGGGGGGGGAACTCTGAGAGAGAGGAGTCTTTATTTTTATTATTCAAACCGGTACAATCATAATAAGGTACATCAATTAATGACAACTTATCTCAACCCTTAAGACAAAATTCATCCTCTGAAATAGTGCTAGGACTGCCTCGATTTTAGTGCACTCAGCTTCCTCTAAACTTCACATTGAATTCTTTGTACTGTACAGACTGCTTCACACAGTACCATACTACATTCACCTTGTAATTTGTGGCCACTACTACAACAGAAAAATCCTCGAATTTTATGCACTACTATACCTCAAAATTTGTGCCCTCTCATCTACAATAAATAACTATACATAACTGCTGCAATAAATGCAGTACAACCAACAATAAGTGTGATGTTTTCTCAAAATTCCATCCACGGTACACTCCTCGAACTGTGTTCGCATCTCCTCAAATTTCATGTTGACAACAAGAATAAAAATTAGTGGTATTTCTCCTCAAATTATGTGCCAATCATACTCAGGAAAATGTGTCAATCATGTTGTTGTATAGAACTGTCTCAAGAATTGTGCCATCTCTCTCATCTATTTTAATTCATGTTATCTCTCTCTCTCAAACTCGAATTCACTTCTCATGAACTCGACCTCCTCTCCAAATCTCTTAGTGAGTGAAAATGAGGAATGAAGTGCCTCTTTATCATTTTCCCTTGTCTTTTCATTTCTTCTTATGGGGTAGTTGAATAATCACAAGATCAAGGCCCACATTTAATCCAGTGTTCTCACATTAATGAATGAGAAAAATCACTCTTTTCTTCATTAAATCGTTTCCTTTTAACTTCCTCTTGAATTTATTGATTAGTCACTTTATGACTCTCAAGTGAATTAATTACTCATATCAAGTAATTAATACAAGGGTCGTGTCATATTTCCCCTGTTAGTGACTTAGGAACAAAGTTACTAGGGGAACACTTCCTTGGTATGAAATTGAACATAAGCGAGTCATCAACTTGATGCAATGGAGACTTGTTCTTCATTGTGACTTTGTTCAGTTGCTTATAATCAATACACATCCTTATTTTTCACAAAATAAGAAATGTGCTTCCATGGAGATACAACTGTCCAAATATATCCTTTCTACAACATCTCTTGTAATTGAATTTTCAACTCCAATAGTTCTAGTCTACTCATTCTATAACGAGTCTCAAACACCGATCCAGCTACAGAAATAAGATCAATTGTGAAATTGATATCCCTCTTTGGAGGAAGTCCCGTCACTTCATCGGGGAATATGTCATTTAAATATTGCAAGATGTAATAGTCTTCTAGATTTGGACCTTTAGATTTTGAAGAATCCAATATATGGTTACATAAAATGGATATCATTTTCTAAAATATTTCCTTAGTTACAAGAATGAAATGTGTTGAACAAAAATTGCATTTGGTATGCCCTTTAGTGTCCTTATGTTCTCATTTTCATCAATGCAATCAAAATTCATGTTGTATCAATCAAGTTTAACTCAATATGATTCTAGCCAATGCATACCAATAAGAATATCATAAGTACCAAGTGGAAAAAATTCATGTTTTCCCATGTGTAAATTCCATTGAGATCTGATGGACATATCTCCACCATTTGAATAAATTTTATCTTGGTTTTTATTATACCCTGTTTTTGTTTTCTAGTTTTAAACCATTTGCTTGTCTTAAAGTATGATTTTTGTTATTGTTTTAAAGTTTTCATCTTGGTTTCTTTTAAGTCTTTTTTATCTTTTAGGTTTATATGTTTGATTTAATAGGTTTTCTTTTTAATTTTGGCCTTACTTAGTGAATTTCATGGTTTTTAGGGGCTTATAGGATGTAGATATTGCTAGAAGGTTCTAAAAGAATATAATAAGGTTTGATTAGAAGCTATTTACCAAAGTTTGACACATTGCTTTGAGTTTTGGTTAACAAATTGTAAAACATATATTCTTGTAGTGCAAGCACAGAAAAGGTAAACAAGGGCGCTACAAGAAAATCGTGCCTTTGAAAAAAGTCATGATTTTGCTTGTGATTTCCAAAATTGGCTCATGAGAGAATTTTTTTGCACTTGTCAAGGATTTTGATACGTGTTTGATGCAGAATAATCATTGTGACAAGTGTTTTGAGATAAGGTAGAAATCATTTGGGTAAGTTGCAACTATCAGGAGTTTAGAAGATACAAATCATGGAAATAACAATGATTATGCACGATGAGGATAATTCGCTATCAACTACGCATTTACTGAATGCATGAAGATCACAAAAACCATTTAAAGACTTGGCAGTTCGTGCTTGAAGAATGAAGAATGTTGGCTATTCAGGGTTTGCAAGGTAAAAGTTGGTTATTTCGGGTTTACAGGGTAAGTGTTTATCACTTTTGTAGCAGCTAGAGACATACTTAAGAAGGATATTGGACACCTGGGAAGACAAGAAAGCATATTTCTAGTAACCAAATTCATTACTAAGACAGGTATGAAGTGAATTACTGACATGATTCCATGAGTTCGGGTTCATTTTGATAGAGGATTAGTTATTAATATTAACTAAGAATGCAAGTTTATAAACTCGATTTTTGCTTAATGCCAAATCTTTTCTGTCAGTAGGGTTGAAATACTTATCAGTTTGAGAAGTAAAATTCATATCAAGGGTTTAATTTTCTCCGTTTATGATTGACTGTTAAAATTGCAAACATTCAAATAGTGTTAAACTCTTTTCTAAAGAAAGCATAATTAAGATCATCTAGAATGAAGAGAAGTGGGAAAACAAATAGGGCCAAACCCTCAAATATGTCTTGGGTTCAAGCTTTCCCTGACTGTGCAATGTTATTTTCAGAAGCAGGATGGCTGAATTATTTTGAGAATATTGATGGCCATCATACAGAAGTTTCATACAAATTTGCTCAGGGATTGGACAATGACATAGTCACATTTGATACCCTAAAGATTGAGCTAACTAGAGAGCTAATAGTAGAGGCTACAAGCATTCTCGATGAAGGTGAATATTGGTTCAAGAAGGTGCCTTTTACCTTTAATTCATAGAATTACTTACTTCCAAATGTTGTTGCAGACTGGGGTAAAGGAGTGCATATACATAAGTTCAAACCAGAGTGAAGAGAACCAATCAAAATTCTGCAAAGTTATGTAACTTGTGAAGAAAGATATGCATTTGTGTTTAAATATCATTTCAGGTTTCTGCAGCATCTAAATCATGAATAAAAAATGAACCTTCCTTTCTTTTTTCTCAAAAGTCTGCAAAAGATGTCCAGTAGAGTGAAGGAGCATCAAAATCATACTCAACAGTCCATATTTCATCATGGTCTAATAAAGTTAATTATAATCACAGTGCTCCAGAAGAAGGGAAAAACCTGGGCCTATTTCTTATTTTGGTATGGGCTTCAAAGTGATAAAGAGGATCAATCAAAGAAAATACATGTAAACAAAGCACGGAATTTAGTCAAAAAATTAAAGAAAGAGGTCATAGTCGAAGCAGAGGAAGATAGTGCACAGGAAAGGTCTATGACACAGAAAGTTGAAAAGCTTGAGAGTGAACAGCTGAATAAAGCTGATGAAGATGAACCATCAAAGGTTCAAAGACAAGATTTAAATCATGTAGCAAATACCCTTAATGAAGAAGTAAACCATGGAGTAGATGAAAGCTTGTTAGAACAGGAACAAGTTCATACTGGAATACATTTAGAAAGTAAGGAAATCCCACTGATTGATGAAGTTAGGGTTGACAGTGCATAGGGTTTACAAAAACAATATGAAGAAAAGTTGGTGTCATAAAGAGTTAAAATAAAGGTGGTTCAGTTAGCAGCCATAAAGCATCAAGGAAAAACTTTGAGTATGCTGGGAGAGATAGGGGTAGGCTGGAGACCTAAGAACAGGCCCAAGAATAAATTGAGATTGAACATGAAAAAGTTGTTAAACCCTAAGTTAGCTCAGGAGGAAATCACAGTAATAGAAGACTCTTCTTCCCAAGAAGAGTTAGAAGAAGATGAGAGCTTGAATGTAAGAGAGATTAAAGGTAAGAAACATGTTCCTTTGAAGGATAAGTCAGCCTCAACTGGAACTAAAATCTCAGAGTTATTAAAAGAGGTTCAAAGGAAAGTAAAATTAAATCATCATCAGGATGATTTAGTGAAGCAACAATCAGTCATGACAGGTTTATGTGCAGATGAAGAAAGGTTTGCAGAACCATCAGCTCAATGCAGTTTTAAAGATAATGAGTCCCCAGGGATTCCTGTAGCTATGACAGAGCAACAGCAAGAGGAGGATGAGGAGATCCTTAAGAGATTGAAGATTCCTTGGATGCCAGAAGAAGTGCCTTCAACCTCAGAAGGAAAATGTATTGATTCATAGAATGAGAACTTACAAAGAAGCATCAAACAATATAAGTATCGGATATAATTCCTGCATGAAACAAATGAAGGGTTAGTAGTTGCTAACATAGGATTAAGAGAGGATTTAGAAGAGGTTAATAGCCATTACCAAGAGTTCATTGTAGTCTCCAAGGAAGCTTTGAAGAGGAAAAGATAGACACAAAGTCTGTGTGCAGAATTACAGTAGACTGTTCAAAAAATAACTCAACAAAATCAGGAATTGTCTAAAAGAGTCAAAGACTTAGAAGCTAAGCAACAGAGAACCAGGAGGAAGACTCAAGATTTGTAGGGAATGGCTCTTTTGGTAGAGGCTGCTAAAGATTTATAAAATGCTTTAAGCGATAGATGCTGTTAGTTTATTTTTGTAAAGAAAATAGTTTAGTTTGAGCAACTTTACTTTGTTAAGTGATTCGATGGTATGACCTAAAAAGTAGTTATTCAGTTATGTAACTGTTTTTGGGTGTAGCTAAGATAAAAGTAACACTGTAGAATGAGAGGGGGTTCGAATTTTTGTACAAGGGGAGGCTTTCAACTACTATCCAGAGCTAAGTTTTAGAAAGCTCTTATGCATGTTGGATTACTAATTATGTTATATATGCAATCTATAAGCCCATTTTATCTTCTATGCTAGTTTCATTTCTGATTAGTGTGATCACTCAGTTTATGAATTCATTTCTTGTTTAAGGTTGTTTCTCATGGAATGCTTATGAATTGTGGATGAAACTCAGTTATGTGCTTATGCTTTTCTGGTTTATGTTACATATATTATACATCTCAGTCTTATATTGTGCATGATTTAGTTTTTGTTTTAGCCTTAAGAGTTTTACCATCTTGTTTACAAACTGCAAAACCAAAACCCTAAAATACTTGTTTTACTTAATTTTGTTTTATGAGATTGTGTTGGCTTGTTCTTTAGTAGTCTGAGAACAATTTATGGCACCAACATCTTTGGCGTCATTGCTAGGGACAAAGCTGAAGCATACTTTCACTAGGTTATTCATCATTCAACTGGTTTTGAGAGGTGAACAAAACCAACAAATTTTTAAGACTACATTTTCATTAGATAGTTTACAGTGGCTACTAAGGGAGTTGGGACACGAATTAGACCTAGTTCACCATTGCACCTGGGTGTCACAGACCCAGAGAAAATTCTGAAAGAAGCTAGGAAGATTAAGAAATCACAATCATCCCCAGCCTTGTGTAACCCTGATCAAGTTGACCTATTATCACCCTTTTCATTTGCAGAGGAAAAGCAAGATTCACCATGGTTGAAACCTACAATCCCTGTTAGTAATTTTCAGGTATACATTGATCCTTAGTCTTTCAAGAAAGAAAAAGCTCTATCTCCTAGAAAAATTCCTTTATTCCAGTTTAAGGTCAGTAAAAGTCCGTTTCAGCCAAGTTCCAGTCAAGCTTCTTCTTCATATAAATCAGTTAGTTTAAAGATGGCATCTCGACAACAGCCATTATATATGATGGATAGAATGGTGGAAGCTAGGTATGTCCCTCTAGTTTTGCCTCATCCCTTAAATGCCCTTCCTGTTGGGGATTACCAAAAGTACTTGCCTAGGTTTAATGGACAAGGTGAGGTAACAACTAAAGAACACTGGGATGCATTTTTAAGTTATGCAGATAATCAAAATAATGAGGCGAAGGATGTGTGGATGAGAATTTTTGTTCAAAGTCTAGATGGAGAGGTCAGAAAGTGGTTTAGGGAGTTACCTGCAAATTCCATTACTTTGATAGAAGAGCTTCAGGATATTTTCATGAGATAGTGGGGTGACACTAAGGATCATACATATTACATTACAGAGTTTGGAGCCCTAAGAAGGAAGAAAGATGAAACTATAGCTAATTTCTCTAAGAGGTTTAACAAAATGTATGGAATAATCCCTGCAGAAATCAATCCTTCTGAAACTTCTGCAAAACTCACCTATGCTAATGCTTTTGACCATGAGTTTTCCTTACATTTGAGGGAAAGAAGACCTGTTACTTTACTGAATATGAAAGAGGCAACCCTAGAGGTGGAATCTAATATTCTTGCCTCTAATAGATTGAAGGTGAACTTAGCTCAACAAGTTTATGACAGAAAGGGTAAAAAGGAAGCAGCTCCAGTAGTTTCAACTTCACAATATGCAGATAGTAAACTTGATGAGATGACAAAATTGGTAAAAATCCTAACAGCAAAACTAAAAAAAATGGAATTGGAGAAAATTTCCAATAGGCCTGCTCAAGAGGGAGACATAAACCCTAATAATCCAAATTAGTTTAGAAGACAGTTTGCACCTTGGTTTATTCCCAGAGAGAGAAGAAAAATGACATACAGCGAGAAAGGAGAGAAGTGGAAGATCAAAAGGTACCACCCCCACTTCAAAACAATGTCACTAATGAAGGAGGAATGGAAGAGGATGAGTAGTTTGAAGAAACAAATGAAGACATGAACTATTTTGGAGAACAGTTGACTGAAGGTTTTGTAACTGAAGAAGATTTTTTGAATTCTGAATATTATGATGCTAATGTTTTTCAGACAAAGGATGATTTAGACCTTGAAATAGCATCTGATATATACCAGTCTAATCCAAAGAAAACCATAAATTTAAGATCAGGACCAAAATAGGTGGTTCAAAACCCTAAAAAGAAGGTAATTCCTCCTCCTAAACAGCAAAAAAATCCAGCATTAGAAAAAAGGCAGAATCAAGATAAACATGAGAAGGTTATCAAAGTTGAAGAAGTGAATAAGAACATGCAGAATTTCAATCTCGAAAATGAATTGTGCAAAATTAAAATCCCCATTCCTTTTACTGAATTGATCAGAAATCCTTGCTATAAAAATTCAGTTTTGAAAACGATAGGTTCAACAAACAGTCAGGTACCTATAGACACAGTTAATTTACAGGAGGAGAATCCCAACTTTTTTGTTAAATCAGCTTTAGCAGAGAAAACTGAAAATGATGCAAGTGCATCTCCACCTTTCTATATCACATTAACCATTCATGAGCAGATGATCCATAATTTCCTTTTGGATTCAAGGGCATCTCATAATCTAATGCCAAGAGCAGTCATGGAGGCTTTAGGATTAAGGATAACAAAACCTTATCATTATTTGCATGATTTCGGTTCAAGAGCTGTAAAATGTTTAGGAGTGATACATGACATGGTGGTTAGTTTAGCTCAGCTGCAAATGAAAAGTGTTTTTATGGATGTAGTAGTGGCGGATATCACACCTAAATTTGGAATGCTCCTTTCTAGATCTTGGGCTAAGAAAGTAGGGGGGACTTTACAGATGGACTTAACATATGCAACCATCCCTGTCTTTGGAGGTGAGAATAGAAGGTTGTATAGAGAATTACAATTTGCTTATATTGTGAATGATGACAAGAATCCTACAAATAATCCATTATATGCTGTTGAAAAGGATTTGGGGAGTTGTATGTTGCACTTTAGTGATGATAATGATGTTGTTGGTATGTTATAGGTTGAAAAAGAAAAATTAGTTAAATGCACTAAGAAACAGGAAGATGAACTTTGGCAAATGTATTTTGATGGATCATCATCTAAGGAAGGTGCTGGAGCAGGAATTGTTCTAATATCTCCTAGTCGTGAAGTGGTAAGATTAATGTATAAGTTATAATTTATTACCACTAATAATACAGCAGAGTATGAAGCTCTATTATTAGGTTTGAGAGCTACAAAAAATTTAGGTATTCAACAAATCTCTGTTTATGGCGACTCCGAGTTGGTTGTTCAACAAGTAAGGAATAACTATCAAGTAAAACAAGATTTGTTGAAAGTGTATAGGAATGAAGTATGGGATATGATAGATAATTTCTTTGTGGCAATCAATATTTCTTATATTCCTAGGGACCATAACCAAACAGTTGTTTCTCTTTCCCTAGTAGCTACACATTTCAGGATTCCTAAAACAACTCAGCTGAAATATCGTATTGAAGTTAGGTACAGACCTTCTATGCCTAATAATATAAATAAATGCAGAGTTTTTGAGTATGATTTAGAGATTAAAATGTTTTTAGAGCTGATTGGTGAGTTTTCTAATTCCTTAATTGATCAAGAACAGGATGATGAAATTGAATATACTGAGGGTGTTGCAAAAAATGAAATTGCAGGTCACAAAATCATTGAGCTGAAAATTAATTTTATTCCTAAGGGTTTGGTGCCTTTAGAGAGGATTTTTTCGAAGGATGATACTCCTTTAAAACCAGCTTGCAGTCTTCAAAGGAAAATGTAATGGATTGTAATATTGACACCAAGGAGCACCCCAGGATAGTGAAGGTCTCAAAGGCACTTACAGCAGAGCAGAGAAACAAGTATATCAAGCTATTAAAAGAATATGTTGATATCTTTGTTTGGTCATACGAGGATTTGAAGACTTATGATACTAGTATTATACAACATAAAGTGCCTTTGAAACCAAATGTCAAACCATTTAGACAAAAATTAAGGACAATCAATCCTGCTTTATTCCCCATTATAGAAAAGGAAGTAAAAAAATTGTTGGATGCTAAGATCATTGTTCCTCTTCGATATTCTTCATGGGTAGAAAATCTAGTACCTATCAGAAAAAAGAATGGTGAAATAAGATGTGTGTTGACTTTAGTAATCTGAATAGGTCTTCACTTAAAGATAACTATCCTTTACCAAAGATTGAACAAATATTGCAGAAGGTGGTGGGTGCTCAAAGGATCTCAATGGTAGATGGTTTTTCAGGGTATAACCAAATTGCAATGCACCCTGATGACAGAGAAACGACAACATTCACTACCCCTTGGGGTGCTTTTATGTACGACAAAATGCCATTTGGATTAATGAATGTTGGAGCTACCTTTCAAAGAGCTATGTACATATATTTTGTTGGAGAGAAGGATAAGTTTGTGGTAATTTACTTGGATGACATAATAGTCTTCTCACAGTCTGATGAAGAGCACTTAAAGCACCTAAAACAAACTTTCTTGAAATGTAGAAAATATGGATTGTCTCTTCATCCAAAAAAGTCACATTTTGCTGTACAGGAGGGTAATTTGTTGGGTCATTTGGTCTCAGCTGATGGGATAAGGATGGATCCATAAAGGGTAAAAGCTATTTTGAAGATCAGTTTACCTAGAAGTAAGAAGGATGTGCAATATTTTATTAAAAAGATAAATTTTCTGCGTTGGTTCATACCCAATTTTGCTAAAACTATTAAACAAATAACAGCTAGCTTAAAAAAGATCAGGAGGTGAAATGGACTGCAGAAGCTAAAAATTCATTCGAGAAGATTAAGTTGGCCCTTATAGAAGCTCCTGTGCTAGTGAGTCCTGATTTTTCAAAAGAATTTCTGACTTTTTCTTTTGCTTCAGAGGATACTTTAGCAGTTGTTTTGTTACAGAAGAATAATGATGGACTTGAGCAGCCAATTGCATTTTTCAGCAAAACCCTAAGAGACTCATATTTGAAGTACAACACGTTGGAGAAACAAGCTTACTCACTAGTAAATGCACTCAAATTCTTCATAATTTATGTTTTACCTTCTAAAATCATTACTTATGTTCCCAATGCTACCATTAAGGATATATTGACTCAACCTGATAGTGAAGGAAGAAGGGGGAAATGGATTGCAAAGATAATGGAATATGATGTGAACATTAAGCCTACCAAACTAGTGAAGGGACAGGGTTTGGCCAAATTATTGGTTGATTAAAATTGTCAAGCTTTAGGACTTCACTTGATGGTAGAACAACCTGTACAAGAAGAATTGCAAGCTGAACAAGAGAAGGAAATAATTATGGAGCAGTATGTAGAATCCACATGGTATGCAGACATTGTACATTTTCTTTTGTATTTACAATGTCCAAAACACCTAGATAAGAAGGCTGCTAGGTCATTGAAGTTGAGAGCTACTAAATATTGTTTGATAGAACAACAACTATTTTGGAAAGATCCAGGAGGTATTCTGCTTAGATGTTTGGACAAGCCGTAAATTGAGGAGGTAATCAAAGAATCACATGCAGGTGCTTGTGGGGGTCATAAGTATTGGAGGGCAATTGCTTATAAAGTTTTAGGGTCTAGGTATTATTGGCCTTCTTTATTCTCTGATGTGTATCAGCAGGTAAGAGCTTGTATCCCATGTCAAAAATTTGCTGGAAAGCAAAAGTTAGTATCTTTACCTTTAAAGCCTATTACTGTGAATGCTCCCTTTCAACAATGGGGTTTGGATTTTATACGAGAGATAAATCCTTCTTATTTAGGGAAGCATAAATGGATTTTGATAGCTACATATTTCTTCACTAATTGGGAAGAAGCTATCTGTTTGTGCCAGAAATTGTTTCCAGACTACAAAGAAACAAGCCAACACAATCTCAAATATTCAATCAAGCAAAACTAGGTTTTTAGGGTTTCTGAAAGGTTTTTCTGGTTGTGAAGTTCTGGTGATAAAAAGGAATACATTCATAAGCCAAATAGGAACTGAATCACAAGTAAAGAAGAACAAAGATGCATAATATAATTACCAGGTATCCAACAGAACATGACATTGAAGTTCATTCACAACTGACAAGCATTACAAGCATACAAACCATAAACCAACAATGAATTTATCAATTGAGTAACTAAACAAGTTAAAATTGAAGCCAAAACACAGATTGAAGGGTAAAAAAGATCATATATTTCATAATTATGTTCATCAAATACACATGAGAGTTAAGTACGTAGCTTGTCAATAAGTCCAAAAGACCTCCTCAAGCCATCCAAAAATTGAACCCCCTCTTCTCTTTGTGACCTTCCTAAATACTGTTTTTTCAAAATTCAGTTAGGGTCTAAACCCTAACTGTTTTTAGCCTACTCATCGATAGGATAATGTCAAAATAATAATTACAAAATAAATTATTTCTCAAAAACATAACAAATAACTGTTTTAGTTAACAATTCTCAAAGGTATTTAGCAGCTTCAGCCAGTAAATCTATCCCATCTAAGGCTTGGGCCTTTTTCCTTGCTTTCTGCTGCTCAGCTTCCATATCTGTCATCCTTCTTGTAAGTTCTTTGTTCTGTTGCTGTAGGCTTTTGACAGTTAGCTTCAATTCTGCACACTGTAAATCTATACTCCTTTTCCTTTTTAAGGCTTCTTTGGTGACTGCAGTAAGCTCTTGGTAATGATCATTCACTTCTGCTAAGTCTTCCCTGAGTCTTCTGTTAGCTATGATCAAACCATCATTTGTTTCTTGCATGTACTCTATTTGATGCTTGTACTGCTTGATGGTTCTTTGCAAATTTTCCTTTTCTGAATCAAAAACCTTGCCTCCTGTTGTGTTCTGTAGCTCACTAGGAAGCCATGGGATATTCAGCTTTCTGAAGATGTCCTCATCCTTAGGCAATAGCTCTATAGAAACACCATGAACACTTGGATTTTCTGGATTATCTGTTCCATCAGGTGCATCTTCATCCATCAACAACTTATTTTCTGAATAAGAAGCTTCCATGTCTTCTTTCTATTGTTCTTTCAACATCTCACCTCTCAATTCCAAAAACACAGTAGATAGTTTGGTTTCGGTGAGGCTGGGCTATTCTACTGTCTTCAATGGCTTCTTCCCTTTTTCAGGATGAGAAACTGAACCTCCAAGAACTGCTTTCTTCTTCCCTTTACTGTTACCTTTGTCAATCTTTGGCTTTTCATCAGAAGAAGAACTACCAAGCAAAGTTACCTTTTTTGTATTAAACTTAGGGTTTAGTAGCTTTTTCATGTTAAGCCTCAATTTGTTTTTAGGTCTAGTTTTGGGTCTCCATCCTGAGGCAAACTCTCCCATGATTTTTAAGGTTTTTCCTTGATGAATGACTGTGGCAAACTCTTTAACCTTGATCTTCTTTTTCATTGGCATTACTGTCTTATCCTCTTGACTGTAGAATTTCCTGTGTGTGCCAACCCTAGTTTCAGCATTAACAATCAACTCATCTCCTTCCAACAAATATCCTTCATCTTCTGATAAAATGGTAATTCGGCTTCGTTGTTGAACCTTAGTATCTTCTTCCTCTACTACAACCTTCTCTGTGAAAATAATTTTTTCATCCATGAGTGTTTCTACTAGTGCCTTATTTTGCACAGGCTGGGCTTCCTTTTTAACATACAACAAACTTTTGCTCTTACTGTCAACTGAAGGCTGCTGAGATTCAAAATCTCCCTGTGAAGGTTCTGCCACTTCCTCAAGTTTGACAGATTTTTTATCTTCAACCTTGATTTTTTGTCCTAATTTTCTAATTAGGGCTTGTCCCTTATCAACATGCTTTTTGGTAGGCTGTCCTTCCTGGTTAATTTGGAATCCAGACCAAAAGAGGAAGTAGTCCCAAGTATTTTCTTCTCTTTGCAGAACAATGCTGATAATTAGCTTGATCAATCCATGATGAAAATGGACTGTGCAGTGTGGTCATGATGCTCTTTAATCCTACTTGACATTTTCTGCAAACTCTTCAACATGAAGAAAGGGAGACTCATCCTTGATTCACCAGCAAGGTGCTGTAAGAACCTGAAATGACACTTGAAGACAAAAGCATATCTCCCTTCACAAGTAATGTAGCTTTGTATAATCTTGATGGGCTCTACCCATTCAGCTCTAAAATTCTGGATGAGCACTCCTTTACTCCAGTCTGGAATAATGCCAAGCAAAAGATACCTTTGGGCATTGAAGGTAAATGGCACCTTTTTGAACC
Source organism: Pseudotsuga menziesii (assembly GCA_001517045.1). Lineage (NCBI taxonomy): Eukaryota > Viridiplantae > Streptophyta > Pinopsida > Pinales > Pinaceae > Pseudotsuga > Pseudotsuga menziesii. Next base: position 1,280,531 of record LPNX010064281.1, on the reverse strand, counting down.
AAAGCTCTCCTTCATTCCTGACTCCTATTGCTTCAGCCACCAGCTCTACAGTTAATTTGAATTTCAGAGTGTCAAATGATACTGTATCTTGGTTATAACATTGAGCAAATTTATGAGAAACTTTGGTGTTATATCCATCAATCTTCTTGAAGAAGTCCAACCATCCATCTTTCTCAAAAATTTTTGCACATCCAGGAAACTTATCTATCCAATTCAGTTCAATGGGTTCAACCCTGTTGGTCTTTCCACTTTTCTTCATCTGCTTTCCCATGGCTTAATGATGTTTCTGTGTAATTTTAAGACCCTGTAAATGACCTAACAACCTGTTTTCCTCAAGCTTTCAGAGTTTTGACAGTCAGTTTTCTTTTGATTCTCCTTGGATGTTTTCTCTCAATTTTTAACAGTCTGTTCTATTGTCAATGCAGGAAATGTTTTTGCACCAGGCTTGGGTAATTTAGGCCAAATAGAGTACCATAAATCTTTAACAAAGATGCTGCTGAACTTAATTGACATCCAATATGTTCATCTAAATGTCAGACCATCTCTGGAATGCATAAAGACATCTATGTGTTGTGATTCTGCACAAATAGCATCCTTGGCTCCTTCTAATGCCACTAATGAGCTATCTCTTTGCAATAAGGATTCTGCATTAGTGCTCTCAACTGCTCACTTCTTAGATTCAGATTGTGATTGTTTAACTAGGGGATGAGATGATATGAGATCAATCTTATGTGTGCTAACTTTCTGCTTCAACTTGCATTCAACGCAAAACCAATCAGCCTCTGGAACATACTCAGACAAGGTCTCACTCCCGGCTTGCCGCAGGTGTTTAAAATTGATCCTTGGAATATTTGGATGTTGAATTTAACTGTCTAGGTGTCTTCAAGACTTCAGCTTGCTTCCAATTGTCGTGCTGAGAAATCCCTAAATTCCTTCTTCAACTGTAAATTCTGGATTCTTAGCAATTGTCTTCGTTCCACTTCGCTTTCAGCTTCGTAATGCCTATGTGGAGAACCTCTTTCCCATCAATCTTGTCTCGTTCCTCTATATGTCATGATTTGTTGAGCCCTAACTTCTGTCTGCCACGATCTCCTTCACGTCATAGACCACACCTGTTTGCATGATTATTTCTGATAAAACACGTATCAAACCTGTCTACACATATGATTAGTCATCCAGGAGCGCAATCATGGGAGAATTTGGCGTAAAAACTGACAAATTTAGCGCCCGCGATATTCTTGTAGCACCGCGGTGTAAAATTTTAGCCATTGCGCTACAAGAATGTTTTAAAATCAAATTTGGTGCTTTTTAGCCATTAATTCCATTTTGAATAAGGTTTATATGGTAAACTATGACCTTAGTGTTATTTGTGAAACCTTTAATCAACATATGTCCTATAGAACCCTTCAGAACCATAAGAGAAACAAAACATAATGCAAACCTAAAAGCAAAAATCACAAACACTTTAAACTAAAATTTCCTAAAAGTAAGCAAATGAGTAGGATTAAAACAAAAATCACAAGCAAAATATAAGACTAAAAAAAACAAATTCATGACTTAACATCTGGCTCTAGCTACGGGATGAAGTCCTCCCTGTGAGGCTTCAAGAACCTGTAGACCAGTGCCTTCTTTTCTACTACCTACTAGTCTGCAAAATTTCCATTGGGTTATGGAGTCCTTATTATGCTTCACTCACACCGGTATATACAATGAAAAGTGAAAATCTCCTCAAAGACTGTAAAAATGCTTGAGGAATCGTCCATTGACTGGACTTGACAATTCCTCACCTTCCAAAGACTGCAGGACAAAAGTGTTATTCTCCAAAATCTTAGAGCCTAGGAAAGGGCCAAACCAGAGGTTGTCAAATTTACCATGTTTCCCTTTTTGCTTTTTCCTTGCATCCCACCTCAAAACCATATCACCAACTAAGAAAGTGTTTTCTTTGATTTTCCTGACAAATCTGCTTTTTATCTTCAATCTGTACAACTATGCCCTTTCTTCCACCTTTTCCCTATTCTGCTGCAATTCTATCATTTCATAAATCCTTCTTTGCATATCATTTGGCTCTTCCTGACAATTTTGAAAAAACTTCATCACTGGGATACCCAACTGAACAGGGAAAACTGCATCTGTGCCATACACTAATTGGAAAGGAGAAGTTCCAATTGCCTGTTTTACTGTTATTCTGTCAGCCCACAATGCATATTTCAGCATTGAATCCCATGATTTCTTGTTATGATTGAGTAAATTTCTGATACTCTGAATGATGTTCTTATTTGAGGACTCAGCTAAACCATTACCTTGGGGATAGTAAGGAGTTGAATGTTTTAGCAAGATACCATTCTTTTCACAAAAGGCTTCAATTGCCTTGGACTTGAAAGCCTTTGCATTATCTGTTACTATTTTCTGAGGACAGCCAAACCTACAAAGGATATTTTCTTCCATAAATTCCATAATCACTTTGTCTGTGGCATTCCTAGTAGGGATGGCTTCCACCCATTTGGTAAAGAAGTCTGTTGCAATTAGAATCCACCTGTGTTGTCCTGAGGAAGAAGGACTTATCTCCCTTATAAAGTCCAGACCCCGTTGCTGGAAAGGAGCACCTACTGGAATAGGTTTTAGGGGCAATGCCAACAATTTTTGTTTGCCAGCAAAATTCTAACAAGGGATACAGGCTCTTACCTGCTGATATACATCTGCAAACAAAGAAGGCCAATAGTACCCAACTCTTAAAATCTTGTATGATGTTGCCTTCCAGTACTTGTGACCTTCACAAACACCCTCATGAGATTCAGAAATCACTCCATCAATTTCAGATTTATCCAAGCATCTGAGTAGAATACCACCTGGGTCCTTCCAAAATAACTGCTCTTCTACTAGGCAATACTTAGTATTTTTTAGCTTTAAAGATCTAGCAACCTTTCTATCTAAATGCTCAGGACATTGCAAATATAACAGAAAATACACAATGTCTGCGTACCATGTGGATGCTGAATAATAGTCCATAATCTTCTCTTTTTCCAACATTGTTTGATCTTCTTCATGAGCTAGTTCTTCAGCCATCACATGCAATCCCAGAGCCTGACAATTTGATTCAGCCAGCAGCTTAGCTAAACCTTGTCCCTTGACTAGTTTGGTAGGTCTGATATCTACATCATACTCCATAATTTTAGCAATCCACTTGCCTCTTTTCCCCTCACTATCAGGCTGTGTCAAAACCTCTTTTACAGCAGCATTAGGCACATATGAAATCACTTTAGAATGCATAACATAGATTCTGAAAAACTTTAAAGCTTTTACCAAGGCATAAGCTTGCTTTTCTAAGATACTGTATTTTAATTCAGAATCCCTGAGAGTTTTGCTAAAAAATGCAATGGGTTGCTCCAATCCTTCCTTATTCTTCTGCAGCAAAATAACTGCTATTGTATCCTCTGATGCAAAAGAGAATGTAAGAAATTCTCTGGTAAAATCTGGACTTACCAATACAGGAGCTTCAGTAAGAGTTATTTTGATTTTCTCAAAGGCATTCTTTGCCTCAGTGGTCCACCTGACTTCTTGATCCTTTTTAAGCATGGCTGTAATCTGCTTGATAATCTCAGCAAAGTTTGGTATAAACCAACACAGAAAGTTGATTTTACCAATGAAGGATTGGACATCCTTTTTACTCCTCGGTAAAATTATTTTCAATATAGCTTTTACCCTTTCAGGGTCAATCCTTATACCATCAACAGACACTAAAAGACCAAGCAATTTACCTTCTTGCACAGCAAAGTGTGACTTGTTTGGATTCAGGGACAAGCCAAATTTTCTACATTTCAGGAAAGTCTGCTTCAAATGCTTCAAATGTTCATCATCTGATTGTGAGAAAACAATAATATCATCTAAGTAGATTACCACAAACTTGTCCTTTTCTTCGACAAAAGCAATATCCATGGCCCTCTGAAAGGTGGCTCCAGCGTTCATCAGACCAAAAGGCATCTTATCATACATGAAAGTTCCCCAAGGAGTTGTAAAACCTGTTTTCTCCTTATCATCAGGATGCATAGAAATCTGATTGTACCCTGAGAAACCATCAACCATTGAGATCCTCTGTGCCCCAACTACTTTTTGCAATATTTGTTCAATTTTAGGCAGAGGATAATTATCCTTTAGTGAAGATCTGTTCAAATTTCTGAAGTCAACACACAACCTGATTTCTCCATTCTTCTTCCTAACAGGAACCAGATTAGCCACCCATGAAGAATACCTGAGGGGCACTATGATCTTGGCATCTAACAACTTCTTCACTTCTTTTTCAATAACAAGAAACAAGATTGGATTAATCCTCCTTAATTTCTGACGAAAAGGTTTGACATTCAGTCACTAAAGGGACTTTATGCTGTATAATTCCAGTATCATAGGTTCTCAGCTCCTCATAAGACCATGCAAAAAGATCCACATGTTTTTTTAACAATTTAATGTACCTGTTTCTTTGTTCAGCTGTAAGTGCTTTAGAAATTTTAACCATTCTAGGATGTTCTGCAGAGCTAATGTTACAATCCACCACATTCTCTTCCGAGGACTGTACATCAGGTTTTAAGAATGTATCATCCTTCAAAAAGATCCTTTCCAAAGGTACCAAACCTTTTGGGATGAAATTGCTCTTTAATTAAATGATTTTGTGTCCAACTATTTCATTTTCAACAATCTCTTCAACTTCTTCATCCCCTTCATCTTCCTCTTGATCAATCAGGGAATTAGAAAACTCATGTGTGAGCTCTAAAAACCTTTTAATCTCAATGTCATCTTCAAACACTCTCCACTGCTTTACATTATCAGGTACAGATGGTCTGTATCTCACTTCAATGGGATATCTCAACTGAGTGGTCTTGGGGATTCTAAAGTGTGTAGCAGCCAAGGCCAATGAATCTGCAGTCTGATTATGGTCTCTTGGAATATAGGTAATGTTAAAAGATACAAAATAATTTTCAATCATGTCCCATACCTCATTTCGATAGACTTTCAGCAAACCCTGCTTCACTTGATAGTTGCTCTTCACCTGCTGAACAACTAATTCAGAGTCACCAAATGCAGAAATCTGCTGAATGCCCAAATCTTTGGCAGCTTTTAATCCTAACAGCAAAGCTTCATATTCAGCAGTATTGTTTGTAGTAATAAACTCCAATTTATACATCAGCTTTATTGTTTCACCTCCAGGGGATATGAGAAGAACCCCTGCACCTGCACCTTCTTTGCAAGAGGACCCATCAAAGTATAATTGCCACAGCTCATCCTCCTATTCTCTGCTGCATTTTACTGGCTGTTCCTTTTCAACTTGTAACAAACCAGCAATATTATCATCATCACTAAAATGTAACATGCAAGTACCCAGGTCTTTATCAACAACATACAGTGGATGATTGGTAGGGTTCTTGTCATCTGTTACAATATAGGCAAACTGAAGCTCTCTGTAAAGCCTTCTGTTTTCTCCTCCAAACACAGGAATAGTAGCATATGATAAATCCATTTGTAAGGTCCCACCAACCTTCCTTGCCCAAGACCTAGAGAGGAGTAACCCAAATTTAGGAGTAATATCAGCTACCACTACATCCATGATCACACTTTTCATGGGTAACTGAGCCAAACTGACAACCATGTCCTTTATTACCCCTAAACACTTCACTGCTCGGGAATCAAATGCATACAGATCATGATAGGGTTTGGTGATACTCAGACCTAAAGCCTCCATAACAACCTTTGGCATTAAATTGTGTGATGCTCCCGAATCTAACAAACAATTATGTATCATTTGTTCATGAACTGTCAAAGTAATGTAGAAAGGAGGTGAAGCACCTGCTTCATTTTCAGTCAAGGCTGAACCAATGAAAATCTTAGGATTTTCTTCTTGCAAATTCACCGTATCAGAAATAGGCTGATTGCTTGTTGAATTAATCATTTTAAGAACTGATTCTTTATATGAAGGATTTTTCATCAATTCAGTTAAAGGTACAGGAATCTTTAACTTTCCTAACTCATTTTCCAGGTTGAAATTCTGCACAATTTTATTTACCTCTTCAACCTCCATGTTCTTCTTTTGTTTTTCTGAAACTTGATTTTTCTCTGTCACGGGATCAGAGGGCTGCTTTGCAAGGGCAGCTACCTTCTTCTTCAGGTTTTGTACTACTTGTTTTGGACCTGATCTCAGATTTACAGTCTTCTTGATCTCATTTTGACAGACATCAACAGTTACAGCAGTCATTTTCAGACCCAAATCATCTTCTGTTTCAAACATATCAGCATCATAGCATTCTGCATTTAGAAACTCCTCTTCAGTGACAAAACCCCCAGAAAATATTTCTCCAAAATGGTTCATATCCTAGTTAGTATCTTCAAATATCATCTCATCATCCACCTCTTCTTAATCAGCAACATTGTTCTGAAGAGGTGGTGGTACTCTTTGGTCCCCATTTTCTCTCCTTTCTCGCTGAATATCATTATTCCTTCGTTCTCTAGGTATGAAACGAGGAGCAAATTGTCTTCTGAACTGATTCTGATTATTAGGATGTCTTTCACCTTCTTGATCAGGCTTGCTGGAATTTTTCTCCAATTCTAATTTATTTAATTTTGCAGTCAAAATCTTCACCAACTTGGCCATTTCATCAATTTTCCCTTCTGCAGGATGAGAAGCTGAACCTCCTAGAGCTGCTTCTTTTTTCCCTTTCCTATCATACATTTGCTGAGCTATTTCCTTTTTTAACCTATTGGAAGCCAATATGTTTGACTCTACCTCCAATGCTGCATCCTGCATATTCAATAAAGAAACAGGCCTTCTTTCTCTTAATAGCAATGAAAATTCATGATCAAAAGCGTTTGCATATGTAAGTTTTGCAGATGTTTCTATAGGCTTTATTTCTGCAGGAATTCTACTGTACATTTTGTTAAACCTCTTTGAAAAGTCTACAATAGTTTCATCATTTTTCCTCCTAAGGGCTCCAAACTCAGTTATGTAGTACGTATGGCCTTTGGTGTCACCCCATTGTCTCATGAAGAGATCACGAAGTTCTTCAATGATAGTGATCGAGTTAGCAGGAAACTCCCTAAACCATTTCCTGACATCTCCATCAAGGCTTTGCATGAAAATTCTCATCCATACATCCTTGGCTTCAATGTTTTGATTGTCAGCATAGCTAAGGAAAGCTTCCCAATGTTCTTCAGCTGTAGTTTCCCCCTGTCCATTGAACCTAGGCAAATACTTCTGATAGTCACCTCCAGGCAGTGCATTTAAAGGATGAGGCAATACCAATGGTGCATATCTGGCTGCAACCATCCGGTCCATCATGTCTATGGGATGATTTTGGGCTGCCATTTTAAGGTTGACTGACTTTGGTGATGAAGAGGTTTGGCTGGAACTTGGCTGAAAAGGGTTTTTACCTACTTTCAACTGAAAAAGAGGTATTTTTCTAGGAGAGAGTGTTTTAGCTTTTCTGAAAGATTGAGGATCAGTGAAAACTTGGAAACTAGTATCAAGAATTATAGGCTTTAACCAAGGTGAAGTTTCTTCTTCTTTTTTCAACACAGATGAAGCTAATGAACCATCCAACTGGTCAGGGTCAGATAGGGAGGGCAATGACTGAGACCTTCTAATCTTTCTTGTTGTTTTCAATATTTGTTTAGGATCTGTAACACCCAACTGCAATGGTGAAATAGGTTTGTTTCTAGTTCCCACTCCCCTAGTAGCCACTGTGATAAACTGGTGAAAAGTAGTCTTAAAGATGTGCTGGTTTAAGTTCACCTCTTAAAACCAGTGAAATGATAAGTATCCCAGGGAAAAATATGTTTTCAACTTCGTTCCCTGGCAACGGCGCCAAAGATGTTTGTGCCAAAAATTGTTTCCAGACTACAAATAAACAAGCCAACACAATCTCAAATATTCAATCAAGCAAAACTAGGTTTTTAGGGTTTCTGAAAGGTTTTTCTGGTTGTGAAGTTCTGGTGACAAAAGGGAATACATTCATAAGCCAAATAGGAACTGAATCACAATTAAAGAAGAACAAAGATGCATAATATAATTACTAGGTATCCAACAGAACATGACATTGAATTTCATTCACAACTGACAAGCATTACAAGCATACAAACCATAAACCAGCAATGAATTTATCAATTGAGTAACTAAACAAGTTAAAAATGAAGCCAAAACACAGACTGAAGGGTAAAAAAGATCATATATTTCATAATTATGTTCATCAAATACACATGAGAGTTAAGTACTTAGCTTATCAATAAGTCCAAAAGACCCCCTCAAGCCATCCAAAAATCGAACCCCCCCTTCTCTTTGTGACCTTCCTAAATACTGTTTTTTCAAAATTCAGTTAGGGTCTAAACCCTAACTGTTTTTAGCCTACTCATCAATAGGATAATGTCAAAATAATAATTACAAAATAAAGTATTTCTCAAAAACATAACAAATAACTGTTTTAGTTAACAATGCTCAAAGGTCTTTCGCAGCTTCAGCCAGTAAAGCTATCCCATCTAAAGCTTGGGCCTTTTTCCTTGCCTTCTACTGCTCAGCTTCCATATCTATCATCCTTCTTGTAAGTTCTTTGTTCTGTTGTTGTAGGCTTTTGATAGTCAGCTTCAATTCTGCACACTGTAAATCTGTACTCCTTTTCCTTTTTAGGGCTTATTTGGTGATTGCAATAAGCTCTTGGTAATGTTCATTCACTTCTGCTAAGTCTTCCCTGAGTCTTCTATTAGCTATGATCAAACCATCATTTGTTTCTTGCATGTACTCCATTTGATGCTTGTACTGCTTGATGGTTCTTTGCAAATTTTCCTTTTCTGAATCAAAAACCTTGCCTCCTGTTGTGTTCTGTAGCTCATTAGGCAGCCATGGGATATTCAACTTTCTAAAGATGTCCTCATCCTCAGGAAATAGCTCTGTAGAAACACCATGAACACTTGGATTTTCTGGATTATCTATTCCATCAGGTGCATCTTCATCCATCAACAACTTATTTTCTGAATAAGAAGCTTCCATGTCTTCTTTCTATTGTTCTTTCAACATATCACCTCTCAATTCCAAAAACACAGCAGATAGTTTGGTTTCGGTGAGGTTGGGCTCTTCTACTGTCTTCAATGGCTTCTTCCCTTTTTCAGGATGAGAAATTGAACCTCCAAGAACTGCTTTCTTCTTCCCTTTACTGTTACCTTTTTCAATCTTTGGCTTTTCATCAGAAGAAGAACTACCAAGAAGAGTTACCTTTTCTATATTAAACTTAGGGTTTAGCAGCTTTTTCATGTTCAACCTCAATTTGTTTTTAGGTCTAGTTTTGGGTCTCCATTTTGAGGCAAACTCTCCCATGATTTTTAAGGTTTTTTCTTGATGAATGACTGTGGAAAACTCTTTAACCTTGATCTTATTTTTCATTGGCATTACTGTCTTATCCTCTTGACTGTAGAATTCCCTGTGTGTGCCAACCCTAGTTTCAGCATTAACAGTCAACTCATCTCCTTCCAACAAATATCCTTCATCTTCTGATAAAATGGTGATTGGGCTTCGTTGTTGAACCTTAGTATCTTCTTCCTCTACTGCAACCTTCTCTGTGAAAACAATTTTTTCATCCATGAGTGTTTCTGCTGGTGCCTTATTTTGCACAGGCTGGGCTTCCTTTTTAACATACAACAAACTTTTGCTCTTACTGTCAACTAAAGGCTGCTGAGATTCAAAATCTCCCTGTGAAGGTTCTGCCACTTCCTCAAGTTTGATAGATTTTTTATCTTCAGCCTTGATTTTTTGTCCTAATTTTCTAATTAGGGCTTGTCCCTTATCAACATGCTTTTTGGTAGGCTGTCCTTCCTGGTTAATTTGGAATCCAGACCAAAAGAGAAAGTAGTCCCAAGTCTTTTCTTCTCTTTGCAGAACAGTGCTGATAATTAGCTTGATCAATCCATGATGAAAAATGGACTGTGCAGTGTGGTCATGATGCTCTTTAATCCTGCTTGACATTTTCTGCAAACTCTTCAATAGGAAGAAAGGGAGACTCATCCTTGATTCACCAGCAAGGTGATGTAAGAACCTGAAATGATACTCGAAGACAAAAGCATATCTCCCTTCACAAGTAATGTAGCTTTGTATAATCTTGATGGGCTCTACCAATTCAGCTCTAAAATTATGGATGAGCACTCCTTTACTCCAGTCTGGAATAATTCCAGGCAAAAGATACCTTTGGGCATTGAAGGTAAATGGCGCCTTTTTGAACCAAAGCTCTCCTTCATTCCTGACTCCTATTGCTTCAGCCACCAGCTCTACAGTTACTTTGAATTTCAGAGTGTCAAATGATACTGTATCTTGGTTATAACATTGAGCAAATTTATGAGAAACTTCGGTGTTATATCCATCAATCTTCTTGAAGAAGTCCAACCATCCAGCTTTCTCAAAAAGTTCTGCACATCCAGGAAACTTATCTATCCAATTCAGTTCAGTGGGTTCAACCCTGTTGGTCTTTCCACTTTTCTTCATCTACTTTCCCATGGATTAATGATGTTTCTATGTAATTTTAAGACCCTGTAAATGACCTAACAGCCTGTTTTCCTCAAGCTTTCAGAGTTTTGACAGTCATTTTTATTTTGATTCTCCTTGGCTATTTTCTCTCAATTTTTAATAGTCTGTTCTATTGTCAATGCAGGAAATGTTTTTGCACCAGGCTTGGGTAATTTAGGCCAAACAGAGTACCCGAAATCTTTAACAAAGATGCTGCTGAACTTAACTGACATTCAATATGCTCATCTAAATGTCAGACCATCTCTGGAATGCATAAAGACATCTATGTGTTGTGATTCTACACAAATAGCATCCTTGGCTCCTTCTAATGCCACTAATGAGCTATCTCTTTGCAATAAGGATTCTGCATTAGTGCTCTCAACTGCTCGCTTCTTAGATTCAGATTGTGATTGTTTAACTAGGGGATGAGATGATATGAGAGCAATCTTATGTGTGCTAACTTTCTGCTTCAACTTGCATTTAGCACAAAACCAATCAGCCTCTGGAACATACTTAGACAAGGTTTCACTCTCGGCTTGCTGCAGGTGTTTAGAATTGATCCTTGGACTATCTGGATGTTGAATTTAACTGTTCAGGTGTCTTCAAGAATTCAGCTTGCTTCCAACTGTCGCACTGAGAAAGCCCTAAATTCCTTGTTCAACTGTAAATTCCGGATTCTTAGCAATTGTCTTCGTTCCACTTCGCTTCCAGCTTCATAATGCCTATGTGGAGAACCTCTTTCCCATCAATCTCGACTCATTCCTCTATCTGTCATGATTTGCTGAGCCCTAACTTCTGTCTGCCACGATCTCCTTCACGTCATAGACCACACCTGTTTGCATGATTATTTCTGATAAAACACGTATCAAACCTGTCTACACATATGATTAGTCATCCAGGAGCACAATCATGGGAGAATTTGGTGTAAAAACTGACAAATTTAGCGCCCGTGATATTCTTGTAGCGCCGCAGTGTAAAATTTTAGCTGTTGCGCTACAAGAATGTTTTAAAATCAAATTTGGTGCTTTTTAGCCATTAATTCCATTTTGAATAAGGTTTATATGGTAATCTATGACCTTAGTGTTATTTGTGAAACCTTTAATCAACATATGTCCTATACAACCCTTCAGAACCATAAGAAAAACAAAACATAATGCAAACCTAAAAGCAAAAATCACAAACACTTTAAACTAAAATTTCCTAAAAGTAAGCAAATGAGTAGGATTAAAACAAAAATCACAAGCAAAATATAAGACTAAAGAAAACAAATTCATGACTTAACACTATCCCCACAAAAAATGCAATAGATAAGGTAATAATTAGCTTTATTCAGGAAAACATTCTTAGCAGATTTGGATGTCCCATGAAGTTACTAACTGATAATGCTAAATCTTTTAAGTCCAAAGCTATGCTGACGTTTTGTGAAGAAAATGGGATTGTTTTGAAATACTCAACACCTTATTACCCTCATGGAAATGGGTTAGCTGAATCAACCAATAAAAGCATTATTCAGAGTATCAAGAAGTTGTTGAGTCAAAATAAAAGGTCATCGGATTCAATGCTGAAATATGCAGTGTGGGATGACAGGATAACAATTAAAAAGGCAATAGGTACTTCTCCTTTTCAGCTGGTATATGGTATTGATGCGGTATTTCTTGTTCAACTTGGTATTCCAGTGATGAAGTTTCTTCAAGACAGTCAAGAGGAACCCAGTGACATCCAAAGGAGAGTTTATGCATTGATTGAGTTACAACAAAAGCGTGAAGCAGTGGAAGAAAGGGCTCAGCTGTATAGAAGGAAGATCAAAGATAGGTTTGATAAAAAGATCAAAGAAAGCACCTTTTTTAATGGAGATATGGTATTGAGATGAGATTCTAGAAAGGAAAAGAAAGGAAAACATGGTAAGTTTGATAATTTATGGTTTGGTCCTTTCATAGTATCAAAGATTCCGGAGAATAATACTTTTGTATTACAGACATTGGAGGGTGAGGAGTTATCAAATCCAGTTAATGGACGATTCCTCAAGCATTTTTATAGTTTTTGAGGAAAAAGAATTGATCTTCATTGTATATACCGCTGTGTGAAGGTTTGAATAAAGACTCCATGGCCCAATGGATATTTTGTACAGTAGGAGGCAGCTTTAGTAGAGCAGGTACTAATCTACAGGTTCTTGAAGCCTTACAGGGAGGGCTTCATCCCACAGTAGGAGCCAGATGTTATAGCCTGTTTTTGTTTTCTAGTTTTAAACCATTTACTTGTCTTAAAGTATGATTTTTCTTATTGTTTTAAAGTTTTCATCTTGGTTTCTGTTAAGAATTTTTGATCTTTTAGGTTTATATGTTTGATTTAATAGGTTTTCTTTTTAATTTTGGCCTTACTTAGTGAATTTCATTGTTTTTAGGGGCTTATAGGATGTATGTATTGCTAAAAGGTTCTAAAAGAATATCATAAGGTTTGATTAGAAGCTATTTACCAAAGTTTGACACATTGCTTTGAGTTTTGGTTAACAAATTGTAAAACATATATTCTTGTAGCGCAAGTACGGAAAAGGTAAACAAGGGTGCCACAAGAAAATCATGCCTTTGATAAAAGTCATGATTTTGCTTGTGATTTCCAAAATTGGTGCATGAGAGCAGTTTTTCGCACCTGTCAAGGATTTTGATACGTGTTTGATGCAGAATAATCATTGTGACAAGTGTTTCGAGATAAGGTAGAAATCATTTGGGTAAGTTGCAACTGTCCGGAGGTTAGAAGATACAGATCATGGAAATAACAATGATTATGCATGATGAGGATAATTTGCTATCAACTATGCATTTACTGAATGCATGAAGATCACATAAACCGTTTGAAGACCTGGCAGTTCGTGGTTGAAGAATGAAGAAGGTTGGCTATTTAGGGTTTGCAGGGTAAAGGTTGGTTATTTAGGGTTTACAAGGTAAGTTTTTAGCGCTATCGTGGCAGCTAGAGACATACTTAAGAAGGACATTGGACACATGGGAAGATAGGAAAGCAGATTTCTAGTAACCAAATTCATTACTAAGACAGGCATGAAGTGAATTACTGACATGATTCCATGAGTTCGGGTTCGTTTTGACAGAGGATTAGTTATTGATATTAACTAAGAATGCAAGTTTATAAACTCAATTTTTGCTCAATGCCAAATCTTTTCTATCAGTAGGGTTGAAATACTTATCAATTTGAGAAGTAAAATTCATATCAAGGGTTTGATTTTCTCAGCTTATGAATGACTGTTAAAATTGCAAACATTCAAATAGTGTTAAACTCTTTGTTGAAGAAAGCATAATTAAGATCATCCAGAATGAAGAGAAGTGGGAAAACAAATAGGGTCAAACCCTCAGATATGTCTTGGGTTCAAGCTTTCCCTGACTGTGCAAGGTTATTTTTAGAAGCAAGATGGCTGAATTATTTTGAGAATATTGATGGCCATCATACAGAAGTTTCATACAAATTTGCTCAGGGATTGGACAATGACATAGTCACATTTGATACCCTAAATATTGAGTTGACTAGAGAGCTAATAGCATAGGCTACATGCATTCCCGATGAAGGTGAATATTGGTTCAAGAAGGTGCCTTTTACCTTTAATTCACAGAATTACTTGCTTCCAAACGTTGTTGCGGATTGGGGTAAAGGAGTGCATATATAGAAGTTCAGACTAGAGTGGGGAGAACCAATCAAAATTCTGCAAATCTATGTAACTTGTGAAGGAATATATGCATTTGTGTTTAAATATCATTTTAGGTTTCTGCAACATATAAATCATGAATAAAAAATTAACCTTCCTTTCTTTTTTCTCAAAAGTCTGCAAAAGATGTCCAGTAGAGTGAAGGAGCATCAAAATCATACTCAACAGTCCATATTTCATCATGGTCTGATAAAGTTAATTATAATCACAATGCTCCAGAAGAAGGGAAAAACCTGGGACTATTTCTTATTTTGGTCTGGGTTTCAAAGTGAGAAAGAGGATCAATCAAAGAAAAGACATGTAAACAAAGCACATAATTTAGTCAAAAAATTAAAGAAAGAGGCCATAGTCGAAGTAGAGGAAGACAGTGCACAGGAAAGGTCTATGACACATAAAGTTGAAAATCTTGAGAGTGAACAGCTGGATAAAGCTGATGAAGATGAACCATGAAAGGTTCAAAGACAAGATTTAAATCATGTAGCAAATACCCTTAATGAAGAAGTAAACCATGGAGTAGATGAAAGCTTGTTAGAATAGGAACAAGTTCATACAGGAATACATTTAGAAAGTAAGGAAAGCCCACTGATTGATGAAGTTAGGGTTTACAAGAACAATCTGAGGAAAAGTTGGTGTCACAAAGAGTTAAAAGAAAGGTGGTTCAGTTAGCAACCATAAAGCATCAAGGAAAAACTTTGAGTATGCTGGGAGAGATAGGGGTAGGCTGGAGACCTAAGACCAAACCCAAGAATAAATTGATATTGAATATGAAAAATTTGTTAAACCCTAAGTTAGCTCAGGAGGAAATCACAGTAATAGAAGACTCTTCTTCCCCAGAAGAGTTAGAAGAAGATGAGAGCTTGAATGTAAGAGAGATTAAAGGTAAGAAACAAGTTCCTTTGAAGGATAAGTCAGCCTCAAATGGAACTAAAATCTCAGAGTTATTAAAAGAGGTTCAAAGGAAAGTAAAATGGAATCATCATCAGGATGATTTAGTGAAGCAACAATCAGTCATGACAGGTTTACGTGTAGATGAAGAAAGGATTGCAGAACCATCAGTTCATTGCAGTTTTAAAGATAATGAGTCCCCATGGATTCTTGTAGCTATCATAGAGCAATAGCAAGAGGAGGATGAGGAGATCTTTAAGAGAATGAAGATTCCTTGGATGCCAGAAGAAATGCCTTCAGCCTCAGAAGGAAAATGTATGGATTCAGAGAATGAGAACTTACAAAGAAGCATCAAACAGTATAAGTATCGGATAGAATTCCTGCATGAAACAAATGAAGGGTTAGTAGTTGCTAACAGAAGATTAAGAGAGGATTTAGAAGAGGTTAATATCCATTACCAAGAGTTAATTGTACTCTCCAAGGAAGCTTTGAAGAGGAAAATACAGACACAAAGTCTATGTGCAGAATTATAGCAGACTGTTCAAAAAATAACTCAACAAAATCAGGAAGTGTCTAAACGAGTTGAAGACATAGAAGCTGAGCATCAGAGAACCAGGAGGAAGACTCAAGCTTTGGAGGGAATAGCTCTTTTGGCAAAGGCTGCTAAAGATTTATAAAATGCTTTAAGTGATAGATGCTATTAGTTTATTTTTGTAAAGAAAATAGTTTAGTTTGAGCAAATTTACTTTGTTAAGTGATTCGATGGTATGACCTAAAAAGTAGTTATTCAATTATGTAACTATTTTGGGTGTAACTAAGATGAAAGTAACACTGTAGAATGAGAGGGGGTTCAAATTTTTGTACAAGGGGAGGCTTTCAGCTACTATATAGAGCTAAGTTTCAGAAAACTCTTATGCATGTTGGATTACTGATTATGTTATATATGCAATCTATAAGCCAATTTTAGCTTCTATGCTGGTTTCATTTTTTATTAGTGTGATCACTTAGATTATGAATTCATTTCTTGTTTAAGGTTGTTTCTCATGGAATGCTTATGAACTGTGGATGAAACTCAGTTATGTGCTTATGCTTTTTTGGTTTTTGTTACATATATTATACATCTCAGTCTTACATTGTGCATGATTTAGTTTTTGTTTTAGCCTTATGAGTTTTACCCTCTTGTTTACAAACTGCAAAACCAAAACCCTTAAAAACTTGTTTTACTTAATTTTGTTTTATGAGATTGTGTTGGCTTGTTCTTTAGTAGTCTGAGAACAATTTTTGGCACTGACAGTTTCAATGGCTAATTAAACTAAAGAATTACTATGCTTGTACTTGTTAATAGCACATGTTTCAAAAAAGTTAGGAGTAACATAATTATGAATAGATCTAGAACCAATTAAAATGGAAATATATAGCTTAGTAGGCTTACCTTCAACATCAACCACAACTAATTGGTGATCTTCTTGAAAGGCTTTGTTACATGGAATTTTTGTCTTCGCCATGAGCACGAACCTTGTACATAATTTTGTTGCCTTAGTACCTAAAGTGATTGGCCAAACCTTTGTGGAATATGAGCTATGAAGTTTTTCCCTTTTGTTATGCAACCAAGTCCCAGAAATAGCATAAAAAGAGAAAAAATAAACAAGAAGAGAGTAATCCACGCCTTAATAGTGAAGAATAGAGATAAATAACAATCCTCTTTGAGGGAGGAACCTCCTTACACAATGTACTGTGTACCCAACACAATACAATATACAATTCTTACTAACATGAGAATATCTTCTTCCTATATATAGGAGACATAAGTGTACAATAACAACTAATAGACCCAATCCTACATCAATAATATGTAATACACCACCATATATGGGTTAAAGTGTCACAATATAAGGGGAATTGTGTCCAACATTTAGGGCTTAACACCTTTTTAGAAAACCATATTGAGGGAGGTTGACACACCTTTCCTTCTATCAAGTGTGTCGATGCATATTGCACCATAGTAGAGTGCATCACCAACTTCTTTTTCATGTGTATAGGGTGCGTTGGATCCTGTACGAAGGGAAAAAAGAGAATTTTTGAGAATTATATTGAAGGATACCCTCATGGAGGATAATACTTTCCTTATAGGATGGATCTCACTCATCTCCGCCTTAATAGGATCCCACCTCATCCTTCTCCCTTGATTCGCTCATCCCTTCCTCGTCTCCTTTGTCCTATAAATGAAGCTTCACCTCATGGGATAAGGGGGTAAGAGTTAGTGCATCTAAATGCTGAGGAAATTAGGGCAAATACTTTTTCTTTGTGGCTCTTGTTTGAGGCAAGATCCATTGGAAAAGGCTCTCAACACCAAGGCTTAGTTGTAATATTTCCTCCATTCTATTAATGCAAGATGTTTTCCTTTCCCATAAGCATTATGCAATTCATTGTTTATTATCTTTCTCCTTGGTTATTGATGTGTGTGTGTGTGTGTGTGTGTGTGTGTGTGTGTGTGTGTGTGTGTGTGTGTGTGTGTGTGTGTGCATGTGTATGTGTGTGTTTGATTATCTTGTATGTTTCCTTGTTTCTTGTTGGCTCCGATCTGTGTAGGTTCTTTAATGTCAACTAAGCTAGAAATTTATATCTAGCAGGGACAACCTTCAGAAAAAAGGTAAGGTTTCATTACAATCAAGTAATCCTATTATATATAGGGAAGGGTTTTCATTATTGTTTATGTTTTTTTCTATATCTATACCGTATAGACTAGAGAAATAGTTTCTATCTGCATTGACCGCGTATTTCCAGTAAAAAAATTGGCGACTCCACTAGTGTTCAACCTTAGATCTGTTAGTTTTTAATAGATCTAATTTTGTTTGGGTAGGTCTCCTTTTTCCATCTTAGTTGAGTCAAATCTGGTTAATTTCAGCTAGTAGATCAATCCTAGTTGATAGATCTATCATTTTTTAATTCTATTGTGCAATTTTAGACCTTTAGAATCTGGTTTTTGGCCTAAGATCTCACTTTTTTGAGTTTTTGGTTTCGTCAATGCACTTATCCTATTTTCACTATGCGGCCCTGTCAAACCGATGCCTTTTATGTTTTGATAAAGAGTGTCACCGACGTCTATACTGTTTGTACACAATGTGTAACTGATGCCTTCTCTGTTATGATACAGAGCACCGCTCACGCATTTTTCCTTTTTACAAGGAGCGATGGGTCTCGACACCCAATGATATACCTGAGCCTACATCATCCCTTTGAAGCAAGTCTGATTTCATCCCTATACTTTGGTTTTCTATTGTGATTCATAGTGTCATCGTCTTTCAAATATGTTTCTTCAGTTGTTAATTTGTCAATTTCTTGATTTGTTTTGGAAATTTAATTTTACATCATTTAATGATTGAATTTATAGGCATTAGATATTTCTTTCATTAAATCTGATTTGTTTTGCAAATTAGAAGATTTGAAAATTTTAGGTGATCCACTTATTTTCATATTTTCTTGTCTTGAATAGAATAGTTGTAGTGTTCTGTTGAAGGATTTTATATTTGATTTTAGATCCAAAAGAAGTGAATGTTTAGAAGTTGTTTTTTGGCATTATTGTTCACTGAAGGAAACATAAAAAGATTTCTTTTGTGTTTGCATGATTTTTGTGCATATATACAAAACCTCTTTCTCTCTTCTAAATTAGAGATTCATCGAAAGGAATAGCGTGTTTTGTCATATGTTTTGCATGGTTTATAAGTCTACAATTCCATCTGTCCACTTAACCATAAAAATTAAATTAAGCGGAATCCTTAATTTAAATTTTTTAGCAAGATTGTGATATGCGATAGAGTCGTGTTTCGACGTCATAAAATGCAGCAACTGTCATTTATTGTCTGCACTGCATCTCAAGGATTGTGTGGTTATTCCACGTACTCATTGGTATATCGACAATCCTTTCACATACTCTTGTTGTATATTGAAATGTTCTCTCATGTACTCATTGGTATATAGGAAGGACCCTTTCGAAAAATTATGCATTAGACAACACTTCTACAGATTTAAGCTCCCACATACCTTGTGTATATCGAGAGACCCTCATAGAATCCTGAAATCATATGAATTATCCATTTGGTCATCTTGTTGTCACAATACACCAAGAACAACACTTGGGGAGATTACTACACACATATTTTCTAGGTAAGGTTATATAGGCAAGGGTATGGTCCCAATCCTCCTTCTCGCGTATCACTGTTGGACCCTGCAATATATCACGAATTGTGACACTTGGAAATCTTGTGAGGATCCAACTTTTTTAATACTGCCTATTCACATTGTTTGCTTGTGGACTTAGGTTGAGCAGCTTGATCTCTATTGTTTGACTGTGGTGATCAGGAAATATTGTAGAATGCAAGGTTTAAATCTTGAAAATTATGAACCTGTACCACCACCTGATTCACCAAACTCTTCAAACCACATGAGTATTGATACGAATAGAAATAGCCAGAAAACTTTCCTAGCACAAGTTACACCTTTCCAGAAAGAAATTTTGGCCCGTTTGCACATTTAGCGTTGACTAGTTTTTTAGAATTTATCCTTGGCCATCAACGCCAACCTGAATAATCTAACCAAGGAACCTTATGCATTCCTGACTTTCTGATTATTTATTTTCTTGTGACATTTGTGACTCTCGTTGTTACTAATCTTACTTTAGGAACATATTTCACTTTTATTTTAAATACAACACCACTTCCCCAATTACAACCACTCTTTAACTCTCATGTTCAAGTTCATTCTGGTTGGGCATCAAACCCACCAATACATAATTCATCTTCTTTGGGAATTGTGTCAAGTGGTTTAGTTGTTCCAAATACTACTTTAATGATTGGGGTAAACATGTCAAATCCTTCTATGCCCTTTACTATAGGACAAACAGGGATTGGGGGGAAACCCTTGATTACTAGGTAAATACCTTATTGGGTGGTTTATCCAGTCTGGGGTCTATTTGGATATATACCCAACCATTTTGTGACTAGTACTAGACCCCTACATCCTGGATTGCCTAATGTTTATGGGACACAACCTAATGTGATGGGTCTATCCCATCCATAATTCAATCCCTTAAATTTTTCATCTTTTCAATTTTATAATGTAGGTGTGACCTCGCAGTATTCTCAATCCCATTATACAGGTATGTTTTCACAACAACCTGTTGCTCCTGTTGTCATGTCCCCATACCCCATAATGTGGATAATTTAGAAATTTTTCTTTAAGAACTCTTGTTCTCCTTTCGAAACACCGAGCATGGATGTTAAAACACACGTCAACATTCCCTCTTAGGATTAGAAACCACTGTAACAGTCGTTCCACACTATGACAGATCCATTCTGCACCTAGAATGGCCATTTTTGCACTAACCTTGCCCGTTCCACACTTCTGCTTCTGCACTTCTGACCTCGGAACCTAGGAATCATAACCTCAAGGTTTCAACAGAGTGAATGGCCCAACTTCTATATTATGCACTTCCCCCTTCCACCTTTCTGACTTTGAAATTTGGGAATCAGAACTTTAAGATTCGACAAAACGTTCAGCCAATATTTTGCCTTCTTCATTTTGCCTTCTACGCTTCCTCCTTTTGTCTTCTGCATTCAAAACTAGGGATTCAGAAACATAACCTTTCAATGGAATTACGTAGCGATATTCTACCTTTTTCCTTCGGAACTCTGAAGTCAGAAAACTATCAAATGACGAAACCTTTATCCAGGGTTCCACCTTTCCGCCCTTCGATGCAGAACTTGGGAATTAACTTTCAACCTTATCCCTTTCTGCACTTTCGACTTCCTCTTTCTAGGATCAGACTTCGAAAATCAAAAGTTAACTTTTTCCTTAGAAATTTTCTGCGATTTTTTGTTTCTTCCCTCTGCTTCCTGCATGAAGATCCCGAGGTGCAGAAACAAAATATTTCTACCTTGTTCAACTACTCGTTTCAAGTTTCTGCCTTCCGCCTTCCTTAGGTGGATTCCAAGGGGGGGAAACACCAAATCAGAGGTATTCTGACCCTTTTACCATGTTTCCATCCTTCATGGACTTAGGAAAAAATGCCTTGAAACATACAAGTCAATTGTAGATGCGAATGCAGGAAATATAACAGAAGTAAACTTCAACTTAACCATTAATAAGCATTCAACATAAACATAGCAATTCATAAGAAAATACATGGCAGAAATAACATAACAAAGAATACTGATCTTGGATGATCAACCTGTCCCGCAACTAGTTATGTCGCTGCAACATTCCACCCAAGCATAGGCCAGGGTGTTCATTAATCTCTCAACACCACTGCCACCACCGAGATGGGCATTATTTCTACAAGGAATTAGGGAACTACAGACTCACACACAGCCAGACCGAAACACATAGTCAAGACAATAGATGGGTTCGCAAGCTACATCGCCAAGCCATCTCACAGTTGGGTTAATCATACTGTCCAACCAAGCCAACACCAAGTTGGGTTTATCAGGCTGCAGGCTTCCAAGCCAAACATTGTTGGGTTTATCACGATTACTCATCCAAGCCAACATACAGTTGCGTTTATGAGACGGTACACAATTAAGCCAACATATATATTAAGGACCAACCAAACCAACAAATGGGTTTATCAGGAATTCAACCAAGCCATCATTCACAGTTGGGTTTCTCAAGTTTCCCAGCAAGGGATTACACACATGGCCCAAAGAACAATAAGACACAACCAATACAATAGATGGGTTTCACATGATACTCAGTCAAGACATCTCACTGTTGGGTTTTAGAGGCTATTCAGCCAGGCCAGCTAATGGAGTTTATCAGGATGCTAAGGTAGTGGACATGAAGAACTGCTAAGCTCGTGATCTCATCCATAGAGCTAAGGACACCCTCGCAAGATCTATCTGGCCTGGAATCCACGCTACCTACACACCCAACATAAGGAAGTGTCCCCTTCTATGATCCACAGTACCTCGAGCTACACCTTTACTTCCAATGCTCTTCACGATGTGTAGAGAAGATTCACCAGCCACCTTATCTTATTGTGAGGTTCCACACTATGTTTATCAATCACATTCTACGTCTCTTCCACTCTTAAGTCTTGCATATAGTTTAGACCCGAACCAGGGTGCACAACACAAGAAAGTGACAGGGAAAAACACGACCACATAAGCTTCACTTTGTAAACACAGAGACAACATGGTTTACTTGCATACCACAATGTCACTTGGATAGGCATCGCAACATCATTCTTCCACGACTCAAGGTGGTCGAGCCACCACACTGCACATTTCCATGGCATCCAGGAAACTGTAGGGGACCACACTCTCATAAAATCGAGAGATATCCACTGCTCATTCACTCAACAAAACATAGAGAAATCATTCTTTCACGACTCACCGGTAGAGAACCAGAAACAAGGCGCATGAACAAACTGATCAGATCCATCGAATGGTATGGAACCCCCCCGAATGGTAGAACAGTCAGGCCTAATGAGGCACCATCACGCTCTACCACAACAAAACTTGATGCACGTCTGGGAGAAAGGATAGACCGGACATGCACCACGTGGTTACTTGCTGCAGTAGAAAGAATGTAGCACCCCCGACTATAGACCTGCACGCTTACTGAGACAAGCAATCAATGCCATGCCTTACTCTTCCCAAGGCATTAACTTCCTCAACCAACTTCTGGAAGAAATTGATGATTGAGGACAGAAGACAAAAAGGTAGCTGAGGGTACATGGGTTTCCCCATTGAGACATGGTCACACCCTATTAGCTCAGGGGGTTTGAATTACTCCCCACCCTATCCCTTGTGGAATCATTCCCCCATCTCTTTCATGTTGCAATCCCATAGCTAGTTTTGATATTTTATTAAGTTGTCTAATTACATGATATACAAAATGCTCTGTGCTAGACTTAGCACCAAAACGATAGGTGTCAACCTTAATCACCTATCCAAAAAACATCAATCAATGGCAGGGCCTTGGCCTTGATCTCCTTTCCACAATTCCATAAAATATTTAGAAAATGTACAATCAAAATACCATGGGGTCAAAATCGGGGTATTACAATCCCCTCCCCCTACAACAACATTGTCCTTAGTGCTTTTACCAAATTGAACAAAAATACTACACTGGAACCACCTCAGTGCTCCAGAAAATTGAACAAAAATGGATGTGCCAATCACGTGGCATCCTCCAGCTCCCAAGTAGCCTCCTCAGGACCGTAGTGTTCCCATTGCACCTTTACCTATCCTATGGCTCGATTCTGAAGCATGGTAACCTTCCCATCGAGGATGCACAATGTCTCGGTTTGGAACTCTCCCTCGGGTTCCACATGAATCACATCCCAATCAATCACATGGTTAGGATCATGTACATATTTATTTAGCAAAGGAACATGAAAAACATTATGATCTCTAATGCTAGCAGGAAATGCAAGTCTATATGTAACTTGCCCTATTCTTTCAAGCACTTCAAATGACCCACGGTATCTAGGTGAAAACTTGTCACAACTTCCAAGCTTCAATGAACTCTTCCTTTCCCTCACTCCGAGGTAAACATGATCCCCAACACTGAACTCTCTATCCACCCTATGCTTATCTGCATAGACTTTCTATCTATCTTGGGTTGCCTTCAAGTTCTTCTTGATCTTTGTAACCTCTTGCTCCATTTCCTTGAGTAATTTTGGACCAAGCACAATCTCGTTCACAGGATTATCCCATGTCACTGGTGTCCTACACCTTCTGCCATATAAAGATTCATAAGGAATCATCCCCAATGATTATTGCTATCCATTATTATACAAAAATTCTATCAAGTATAAATAATCTTCCCACTTGTTTGGTTTGTCCATCACATACATGCAAAGTATGTCTTCAAGCACCTGATTCACTCTCTCTGTCTGACCATCAGTCTGAGGATGGTAGGAAGTGCTGAAGTTTAGCTTTGTACCCAAATAAGTAAACAAACCCTTCCAAAAATTGGAAGTGAACTTAGGATCCCTATGAGAGACTATTTCCTTAGGTAATCCATGCAATCTGAAAATCTCCTTCATGAAAATTTTTGCAATATCATCAGTCTTATGTGTGGACTTGAATAGTATAAAATATGCTTCCTTTGTCAACTTGTCCACCAAACATGATGGAATCATGTTGTCTCCAAGTCATTGGAAATCCTGTAATGAAATCCATGGAAACAACTTCCCATTTCCATTCTGGAACTGGAAAGGGATGCAACAAACTTGCTGGGTGTTGATGCTCAAACTTTACCTGTTGACATTTCATGCACCTTGAAATATATTCAGCAATTTATTTTTTCATTCCTGGCAAAAAATACTGCTTTCTGGTTGTAGAAATTGTCTTTTGATATCCTAAGTGACCATAATATGGAGCTTGATGGATCTCATCCATAACAATTATCCTCAAATCTGCTACATTTGGAATATAAATTCTATTTTTATAAGTAAGAATCCCATCTTCTTCCAATTTATATCCCTCATACCCATTCTCAAGACTTTCCTGCTGCAATTTGTCCTTGATCCGCACATATATTTCATCTTCAACAGTATGATTAACAATATGCTGTCTCAAATCTGATTGGCAAATACTAAGAGATGCCAAGTGCATTTCATGCACCTTCCTGCTGAGTGCATCAACTACTTTATTTTCTTTTCCTTTTAGTATGTGTTTGATTTCAAAATAAAACTCACATAAGAACTACAACCATCTATATTTCCTAGCATTTAAAGTAGGCTGATCAAACAAATATTTCAGACCATAGTGGTCTGTTCTTAACTCAAATTTTCTACCCATTAAGTAATGCCTCCACATCTTGAGAGCATGTACTATGAATCCAAGTTCTAAGTCACGAATGGCATAATTCTTCTCATGATATTTTAATTTTATGGACTCATAACACACCACGTGGTTGTCTTGCATAAGACCTCCTCCAAGTCCTTGACCACATGCATCAGTAAAGACCACAAAATCTTTCTTTGGGCCTGTGATTTTCAAAACTAGTGCACTTGTGAGAAGATGCTTCAACTGCTAGAAGCTTTCCTCACACCTTTGTGTCCATTCAAACTTTATCCCTTTCCTTTGCAAGGAAGTGATAGGATGTGCAACCTTGGAGAATCCTTCAATGAATCCCCTATATTATCATGCAAGTCCCATAAAAGTTCTTGCATTTGTCACATTTCTTGGGGTAGGCCAATTCATAATGGTCTCAAACTTTTTAGGGTCCACAGATATGCCCTCCTACGAGATAATCTGATCCAAATAATGAATTCTATCTTTATAGAAGTCACATTTTCTCAACTTGGCATACAACTTATGCTCCCTGAGCAATTGCAATGTGAATATTAGGTTTTTTTCACGCTCTTCCTCATTCTTAGATTAAATAAGAATGTCATCAAGGAAGACAAGAACAAACTTGTCCAAATACCTACTGAAAACACTATTCACAAGGCACATAAATGTAGTTGATGCATCTGTGAGACCAAATGCTACCACCACAAACTCACAATGTCCATACCTTGTTCCGAAGGATGTCTTATGAATGTATTCATCCTTGATTCTTACTTGATGGTACCCATACCTTAATTTAGTCTTGGAAAACACCTTTTCTCCTTTCATTTGATCAAAGAGGTCATCAATCCTAGGAAAAGGGTATTTATTCTTCACAATGACCTTGTTCAGTTCTCTGTAATCAATACACAACCTGAGTGTACCATCTTTATTTTTCACAAACAGGATTGGTGCTCCCCAAGGAGACACACTCGGCCTAACACACTTCTTCTCCAACAACTCTTGCAGCTGCATCTTTAGCTCTAACATTTCTGGTGTGCTCATCCTATAGGGTGTATTGGGCATTGGTGTTTCCCTGGCACAAGTTTAATTGTAAAATAAATGTCCCTCTTTGGAGGAAGCTCTGGAATTTCATCAAGAAAAACATCCCTGAATTCTTGCAACACATAAGTCCTCCAACCTAGGAGTTCCACTTTCTGTTGCCTCCAACACATGGGTGGCATACACTCTACAACCTTTCCAATAGAACTTCTCAATTGCATTGCTGAAATATGCCTAACAAAAATCACCTTTGGAATGCCTCTTACAACCCTTAAGTTGTCTTCTTCATCTAAGCACTCAAAATTCTTATTATAATAGTTAATCTTTACTTTGTGTGCTTCCAACCAATCCATTCCAATGAGGATATCATAGGAGCCAAGTGGTACAACTTTCAGATCTGCATAAGTGACCAATCCATCCATAACCAATGGAAATTTCTCTACCACTTCACTAACCTTTCTCTTGGTCCCAGTGGCTAGTTGAACTAACCATGATTTGCTATGCTTTAACTTCTTAAAAGCACAAATCTTAATTATTTTAGGAGTAATGTAACTGTGAGTAGATCCAGGGTCAATTAAAATAGAAACAAATTGCTCAACAATCTTACCTGCAACTTCAGTCACCGTTGATTGATGATTTTCCTGGAGGTCCTCCAATGCTGCATAAATCTTGGGGACAGTCCTTGCTACCTGCCCCACTGTTTCTGCTTCCTGAATGTTATGAGCTTGCCTTACAAACCCATCCTCGAGTGGGAAATTCTTGTGCATGTGGGGTCCTCCACATTTCCAACATTGGAGCGGTTCTCTATTCTGTTGTGGATCTCTTGGATTTTCTCCCATTACTCTAGATGTATGATTCACAACTTGTGATGGTCGCCTCCACTGATTTCTGAAGTAAGAAGGTTTGAAACCTTTCTTCCTCTGATCAAAATTTTCATTCTTTTTGTCTTTCCAAACCTTATGGATATCAATTTTTCCCTTTCTTTGCTCATAGCAATACTTAGCTTTCCTTATTGCTTCTTCCAAAGTTCTAGGTTCATAAAACTTAATTCTATCTTTGTAGGCTTGAGGTAGCCCACTCAGAAAACGTTGGATTTTCACTTCATCATCTCTGATATACTTGACATACCTCAAGAGTTCCAAGAACTTATTTGCATGCTCTTCCATGGTCCGTTGTCCCAATTTTAGATCATGGAATTCATTGATCTTGTCATCATAATACCTATCAGAGAGGTACTTCTATTTGAAATACTTATTAAATTGTTTCCACACATTTTTTCATCATTAATCTTCTTTACCTGCCTGAGGTGCTCCCACCAAATGGATGCTCTTCCATTCAAATTGAAGATGGATACCATAGCCTTCATGTTTCCTGAATAGTCTTGGACATGGAAATATTTCTTCATCCCAAGAAGCCAAGCTTCAGCTTCTTATCCAATATTTACCTCACCATTAAAGGTAGGAGGCCTTTCCTTTTAAAACTCATCATGTGAGTTGTTTCTATAATGCCTCTTTCTCTTTTCTTTATGAGATGAAGAGCTCAAACCCCCAGTGGATCCTTTAGAGTTAGATGACCTACTAGAAGATCCATTTCTCCTACTGGCACTGCTCTTACTACCCTCTGGTTTTTTAGTACTAATCCCAAATCTCATTTTCCTTTGGATGTCTGTCAGACTCTGCAACATCGATGCATTCAACTGATGCTTCTCTTCCTGAGATTTAATTAAGTTTCTCATGCTAGTTGCAATGTCTGGTGGTGTCTCTTGAAATATTCTTACATTGGACTATGTATCAACATTTCCAACTTGGATGTTTTCTCTCATAGCATCTTCCTCGTGCTCATAGGGATTCCATGCATCATACATGTCGTAGGCTCTCAATGTTGAGCCAAAAACCCACTTTTTGAATATGTATTATGAATCTACAAAATGTGTTAACAACATCATTTTTTAGCTGCATAGTAACTTCAGAATTAAAACCCATTTACCTAATATCACCTGTCCCATCTAGGCCCAATGCTGCAACCCACAACTTTGATACCATTATGTCACATCTCCATACCCCATAATGCATATAATTTAAAAAGTTTTCTTCAAGAAATCTTGTTCTCCTTTCAAAACATTGGGCATGGACATTAACAAACACTTCAACATTCCCTCTCAGGCTTAGAAACCACTGTAATAGTCATTCTGCCCTCTGACAGATCCATTCTATGCCTATAATGGACATTTCCGCACTAACCTTTCATATTCCGCACTCCTGCTTCCGCACTTCTGACCTTAGAACCTTAAGGTTTCGATGGAGTGAATGGCCCAAATCCTGGATTCTACGATTCCGCCTTCCACCTTTCGGACTTTGGAATTCGGGAATCGAAACTTTAACATTCGACGGAGCATTCATCCAATATTCCGCCTTCTGCCTTCTGCACTTCTGCCTTTCATCTTCCACCTTTGAAACTCGGAAGTCGAAAACATACCTTTTAACATAATTACTTAGCCATATTCTACCTTCCTCCTTCCGCCCTTCCGCCTTTGAAACTTGGAAGTCAAAAAACTATCAAATGCCAGAACCTTTATCCAGGGTTCTACCTTTCCACCCTTCGGTGCGGAGCTCGGGAATAAGAAAACTTAAGTTTCGACGTTAGCCCTTTCTGCACTTCTGACTTCCGCTTTCCTACCTTGGACTTCAGAAATTGAAAGTTAATTTTTCCTTAGAATTTTTTTGTGATTTTTTGCTTCTGCCCTCCGCCTCCCGCAGGCTAATCCTGGGGAGCAGAAACACAACATTTCTGCCCTATTCAACTACTCCTTTCTAGTTTTTGTCTTCTGCCTTCCGCCTTCCTTAGGCAGATTCCAAGGGGTGAAAACACCAAATCAGAGGTATTCTGACCCTTTTACCAGGATTCCATCATTCATGGACTTAGGAAAAAATACCTTGAAACATAAAAGGCAATTGTAGATGCAAATGCAGGAAATATAATAGAAGTAAACTTTTACTTAACCATCAATAATAATTCAACATAAACATAGCAATACATAAGCAAATACATTGCAGAAATAACATAACAAAGAATACTTATCTTGGATGATCAATCTGTCCCGCAACTAGCTATGTCACTGCAACGTTCCACCCTACCATAAGCCAAGGTGTTCATTAATCTCTCAACACCTATGCCACCCCCAAGCTGGGCATGATTTCCATAAGGAACTAGGGAACTGTGGACTCACACACAACCATATCGAAACACAATCAAGCCAACATATGGGTTCACAAGATACACCACCAATCCATCTCACAATTGGGTTTATCATACTATCCAACCAAGCCAACACCAGGCTGGTTTTATCAGGCTACAGGCTTCCAAGACAAATATTGATGGGTTTATCAGGCTTACTCAGCCAAGCCAACATACAGTTGGGTTTATCAAATGGCACACAGTCAATCCAACATATATATCAAGGAATAATCAAGCCAACATATGGGTTTATCAGGCATTCAGCCAAGCCATCATTAACAGTCGGGTTTCATAGGATTCCCATCCAAGGATTACACACATGGACCAAATAACAAAAAGACACAGCCAAGAAACCAAATGGGTTTCACAAGCCACTCGCTCAAGCCATCTCACTGCTAGATTTCACAAGATATTCAACCAAGCCAGTTAGTTGGGTTTATTAGGACGCTAAGGTAGTGAACATGAAGAACTATTAAGCTAGTGAGCTCATCCATAGAGCTAAGGATACCCTCACAAGATCTATTTGGCTTGGCATCCACGTTTCCTACACCAAACATAAGGAAGTGTCCCATTCTCTGCTCCATAGTCCCTCGGGCTACACCTTCTCTCTAGTGCTCTTCAGGATGTGCAGAGAAGATTGACTAGCCACTTTTATCTTATTGTGAGGTTCCACACTAGGTTTATTAAGCACATTCTACATATCTTCCACTCCTAAGTCTTGCATATGGTTCAGACCTGAACCAGGGTGCACAACAGAACAAACCACAGGGAAAAACACGACCACATAGGATTCACTCTATATCATAGAGACAAAAGGGTTTACTTGCATACCACAATGTCACTCATACAGGCAATACGGAATCGTTCTTCCATGACTCAAGGTGGCTGAGCCACCACACTATGCATTTCCAGGTAAATTGGGAAAATGTGGGGGACCACACTCTCACAAAATCGAGAGATCCCCACTTCCCATTCACTCATCAAAACACATCAGAATCGTTCTTTCGTGACTCCTTGGTAGCGAACCAACAACAACGCACATGACCAAACTAATCAGATAATCCGAATGGTATGCAACCCCCCCCTGAGTGGTACAATGTTCGGGCCTAGTGAGCCACCACCATGCTCTGCCACAACAAAACTTGTTGCACATATGGGAGAAAGGATGAACTGGGCACACACCATGTGGTTACTTGCTGCAGAAGCAAGAACGCATCCTCCTCAACTGCAGATCTGCAGGCTTGCTCAGACAAGAAACCATACTTCCATGCCTTGCTCTGCCCAAGGCATTAACTGCCTCAACCAACTTTTGGAATAAATTGATGATTGAGGATAGAGGACAAAAAGGTAGCTGAGGGTACATGGGTTTCTACATTGACACCTGGTCACACCCTATTGGCTCAAGGGGGTTGACTAACTCCCCACCCTATCCTTTATGGAATCATTCCCCCTTCTCTTTCACATTTCATTCCCATAGCTAGCTGTGATATTTTATTAAGTTGTGTAATTACATCTGTGTTGGAATTAGCACCAAAAACATAGGTTTGAACCTTGATCACCTATCTAGAAAACATCAATCAATGGCAGGACCTTGGCCTTGAGCTCCTTTCCATGATTCCATACAATATTTACATCATGTAAAATCAAAATACCATGGGGTCAAAACCAGGGTATTACAATCCCCTCCCCCTACAACAATACTGTCGTCAGTGATTTTACCAAATTGAACAAAAATGCTACACTGGCACCACCTTAGTGCTCCAAAATATTGAACAAAAATGGATGTGCCAATTGCATGAAATCCTCCAGCTCCCAAGTATCCTCCTTAGGACCATAGTGCTCCCATTGTACCTTTACCTGTCCTATAGCTCGATTCCAGAGCATGGGTACCTTCTTGCCGAGGATGCGCAATGGCTCGGTTTGGAACTCTCCCTCAGGTTCCACATGAATCAAATCCCAATCAATCACATGGTTAGGATCATGTACATATTTCTTAAGAAAAGAAACATTAAAAACATTATGAGCTATAGTGATAGTAGGAAATACAAGTCTATATGCTACTAGCCCTATTCTTTCAAGCATTTCAAACGAACCATAGTATCTAGGTGACAACTTGGCACAACTTCCAAGCTTCAAGGAACTCTTCCTTGTCCTCACTCTGAGGTAAACATGATCCCCAACACTGAACTCTCTGTCCACCCTATGCTTATCTACATAGCTTTTTTGTCTATCCTGGGCTGCCTTTAGGTTCTACCTCATCTTTGCAGCCTCTTGCTCCATTTCCTTAAGCAATTATGGACCAAGCACAATCCTGTTCACAGGATTATCCCATGTCATTGGTGTCCTACACCTTCTTCCAGACAAATATTCATAAGGACTCATCCCCAAGGATGCTTGTTGTCCATTACTATATGCAAATTCTACCAAGTGTAAATAATCTTCCCACTTGATTGGTTTATCCATCACATACATGCGAAGCATGTATTCAAGCACCTAATTCACTTCCTTTGTCTGACCATTAATATAAGAATGGTAGGCAATGCTTAAGTTCATCTTTGTACCCAAATATGCAAACAAACCCTTCCAAAAATTGGAAGTGAAGTTAGGATCCCTATCAAAGACTATTGCCTTAGGCAATCCATGCAATCTGAAAATCTCCTTCATGAAATTTTTTGCAATATCATCAGTCTTATGTGTGGACTTGACTGGTATAAAATGTGTTACCTTTGTCAACTTGTCCACCACAACCATGATGGAATCATGTTGTCTCCGATCATTGGAAATATTGAAATGAAATCCATGGAAACCAGTTCCCATTTCCATTCTGGAACTGGCAAGGGCTGCAACAAAACTATTGGGTGTTGATGCTCAACCTTTACTTGCTGACATTTCATGCACCTTGAATTATATTCAGCAATTTCCTTTTTCATTCGTGGCCAAAAATACTACTTTCTAGTTGTAGCAATTGTCTTTTGATATGCTATGTAACACCCCGGTTTGACCCCGTTTGCATTGAATGTATATGATGTATATATTGTAATTAATCGTGGTGTGGAGCTAAAGGCAAAACCCCACCACCGATTTAATGTTTTATGTTCCACTGATTAAAATCGTTGTCGATGGTATATCATGCTATCCGACACATATTAAATTTGGCATCATGTAAACATGTATTTTAATTAAAATAAACCCCAACCGGCTATGTCAATGCAACCATAATGAAAAGGGCATGATTTTCCTAAGGATAAGGAGGGGGAATTATTTAACCTTTAGGGCCAATAGGAAAAAGCCACATGTCAATAGGAGAACCCATCAATCAGTCAACTACCAAATTAAATTCTCTAGAGTTAGTTGGGGGCAGTTATGGCCTGGGAACACATTTTGCATGGGCAGTGGTGTGTGGTAGGATTATCAGTCCTTGCCCACACGCACACTCCACCAGGGATTTGTTCCTCTTCACGTGGGAATTATTCCATTTTTCCAATTCTCATGTAGAGACGGTTGTTCTTCTCCTCGTGGAGAGAACTGGGAGAGTGGCCTTACTCTCACGATTTTGTTGTTTGTGTATTTCTCTTCATGTTGTGGGTCTGGGTATGTGAATTCACCTCCACTAGGGTTGTGTTTATTCTCTCTTTCAACTGAGAAATCGTTGCTGGTATCCACATGAAATTTGGGTTGTTGTGGGTTCTTGTTGAGTCCTTTTGGCCATGACAAGGCCAAGAACGACTCAGGAATCGAATTTCCCAGTCAGAGCTATGTATTACCCAAATTGTCACCTCAGTTTTGCTCTGTGGCGTTTGCTTTCCTTCCCCAAAGATGTGAATTGCTCGATTTTGCTGTGTGTATGTAGTGGTTGGTCTTTGGATTGTATTGGAGTGGGAATGAAGGCTTGGTATGCTTGATAAAACTGGTGTGTTTGGAAGCCTCATAGACAGAGCTAGAGGGATGAATTTCTTCTCCACACCCCCTGAATAGCACTGGAAGGGAAGTTAGGGCCTGAGGGACTGTGTAGCATAGAAGGGACCAATTCCTTGTGTTGGGTGTGTGTGGGTGTTCTAGAAGTCAGGATAGTTCTAGTGCAGGTGTCCTTAGCTCTTCAATGAGCCCACCAGCTTAGCAGTCAGCTTTTCCTAGCTCCCTGATGGCCTGATAAACCCAACTGTGTTGGATTGGCTGAGTTGTGTATCTTTGGCTTTGTGTGAGCCTGCTTAGTTTCCTTATTCCTTGGGGAATCATGCCCAGCTTAGGGGTGGCAGTGTTGTTGAGAGATTAAGGAGCACACTGGCCTATGGTTGGGTGGAACGTTGCAACGACATAGCTGGTTGTGGATGAGCTTCTTCATAAGATAAGTATTATTGTTTTTAAATCCTTGCAATTACATTTGATAATGAATTACAATGAACATGCTAAATGCTTGAATGTATGGTTTTGCTTCCACTGTATGGTAATTATGTATGCATGTTTTAGTTCAAAGCATTTCAATTTTTATGTGTATGTTCATGGGGCTAGTTGCCCGTATAGATAATGGTATGGTAGCGTCCTCTTCGCTAGTCGGAGGGTCAAGGATGTTACATCCTAGGTGATCAAAATATGGAGCTTGATGGATCTCATCTGTAACAATTATCCTCAAATATGCTACATTTGGAATATAAATTTTGTTTTTATAAGTAATAATCCCATATGCTTCCAATTTATATCCCTCATACCCCTTCTCAAGACTTTGTTGTTGCAATTTATCCTTGATTTACACATATATTTCATCTTCAGCAGTATGATTAACAATCTATTGTTTCAAATATGATTGGAAAATACTAAGAGATGCCAAGTTCATTTCATGCACCATCCTGCTGAGTGCATCAGCCACTTAATTTTCTTTTCCTTTTATGTGTTTGATTTCAAAATCAAACTCACACAAGTAGGCTGATCAAACAAATATTTTAGACCACAATGGTATGTCCTTAACTCAAATTTTATGCCCATTAAGTAATGCCTCCACATCTTGAGAGCATGTACTATGGCTGCAAATTCTAAGTCATGAGTGGCATAATTATTCTTGTGATATTTCAATTTTCTGGACTCATAACACACCATGTGGTTGGTTGGATTTCATAAGAAATCCTCCAAGTTATTGACCACATGCATCAGTACACACCACAAAATATTTCTTTGGGTCTATGATTTTCAAAACTGGTGTACTTGTGAGAAGATGCTTCAACTGCTGGAAGATTTCCTCACACCTTGGTGTCTATTCAAACTTTATCCCCTTCCTTTACAAGGAAGTGATAGGATGTTCAACCTTGGAGAATCCTTCAATAAATCTCTTGTAGTATCCTGCAAGTCCTATAAAAGATATTACATCTATCACATTTCTTGGGGTAGGCCAATTCATAATGGCCTCAATCTTTTCAGGTTCCACAGATATTCCCTCCTCTGAGATAATGTGACCCAAATAATAAATTCTATATTTATAGAAGTCACATTTGCTCAACTTGGAATACAACTTATGCTCCCTTAGAAATTGCAATGTCAATCTCAGGTGTTCTTCATGCTCTTCCTCATTCTTAGAGTAAATAAGAATGTCAACAAGGAAGACATGAACAAACTTGATCCAAATACCTACTGAAAACACTATTCATAAGGCACATAATGTAGCTGGTACATATGTGAGACCAAATGGTCCCACCATAAACTCATAATGTCCATACCTTGTTTTGAAGGCTGTCTTATGAATGTCTTCATCCTTGATTCTTACTTGATGGTACCCAGACCTTAAGTCAATCTTAGAAAACACCTTTGCTCCTATCATTTGATCAAAGAGGTCATCAATCATAGGAAAAAGGGTATTTATTCTTAACAGTGACCTTGTTTAGTTGTTTGTAATCAATACACAACTCGAGTGTACCATCTTTCTTTTTCACAAACAGGATTGGTGCTCCCCAAGGAGACACACTTGACCCGATATACTTATTCTCCAACAACTCTTGCAGTTGGCATCTTCAGCTCTAACATTTTTGGTGTGCTCATCCTGTAGGGTGTCTTGGACACTGGTGCTTCCCCTAGAACAAGTTCAATTGTAAAATCAATGTCCCTCTTTGGTGGAAGCCCTGGAATTCCATTAGGAAAAACATCACTAAATTCTTGCAACACATGAAATTCCTTCAACCTAGGAGTTCCACTTTCTGCTGCCTCCAACACATGGAAAACATACACTCTGTAACCCTTACTATAGAACTTCTTCAGTTGCATTGCTGAAATCTGCCTAACAGAAATCACCTTTGGAATGCCTCCTACAACCCTTAAGTTTCCTTCTTCATCCAAGCACTCAAAAGCCTTATTATAACAAACAAGATTTACTCTGTGTGCTTCCAACCAATCCATTCCAATGAGGATATCATAGGAACCAAGTGGTAGAACATTCATATATGCATAAGTGACCAATCCATCCATAACCAATTGACATTTTTCTACCACTTCACTAACCTTTCTCTTGGTCCCAGTGGCTAGCTGAACTAACCATGATTTTATATGATTTAACCTCTTAAGAGCACAAATCTCAACTACTTTATGAGTAATGTAATTGTGAGTAGATCCAGGGTCAATTAAAACATAAACAGATTTCTCAGCAATATTACCTGCAACTTCAGTCATCATTGACTGATGATATGCCTAGAGGTCCTCTAGTGCTACATAAATCCTAGGGACAGTCCTTTCTACTTGCCTCACTGTTTCTGCTTCCTGAATTTCATGAGCTTTCCTTACAAACCCATCCTCAAGTAGGAAATTCTTGCGCATGTGGGGTCCTCCAAATTTTCAACATTGGAGCGGTTCTCTGTTCTGTTGTGGATCTCTTAGCTTTTCTTCCATCACTCTGGCTAGCTGATTCACAACTTGTGATGGCTGCCTCTGTTGATTTATGAAGTGAGAAGGTTTAAAACCATTCTTCCTCTGATCAGACTTTTCATTCCTTTTGTCGTTCCAAAACTTATGGATATCATGTTTTCCCTTGCTTTGCTCATAGCAATACTTAGCTTTCTTTATTGCTTATTCCAGAGTTCTAGGTTCATAAATATTAATTCTATCTTTGTAGGCTTGAGGTATCCCACTTAGAAAATGCTGGATTTTCACTTTATCATCTCTGATATACCTAACATACCTCAAGAGTTCCAAGAACTTATTTGCATACTCTTCCATAGTCTGCTGTCCCAATTTTAGCTCATTGAATTCCTTTATATGTTCATCATAATACCTGTCAGAGAGGTACTTCTGCTTGATATACTTCTTAAATTGTTTCCACACAATTTTTCTGTCATTAATCTTCTTTAAATTCTCGAGGTGCTCCCACCAAATGGATGCTCTTCCATTCAAATTGAAGATGGCTACCATAGCCTTGATGTTTCCTGAATAGTCTTGGACTTGGAAATATTTCTTCATCCCAATAAGCAAGGCTTCATCTTCTTGTCCAGTCTTTACATCACCTTTAAAGGTAGGAGACACTGCCTTTTTAAAATCATCACGTGAGTTGTTTCTATAATGCCTCTTTCTCTTTTCCTTGTGAGATAAAGAGCTTGAACCCCCAATGGATCCTTCAAATTCAAATGAACCACTAGAATATCTCTTTCTCCTTCTGACACAGCTCTTACTACCCTCTGGTTTTTCATTACAACACCCATATCTCATCCTTCTTTGGATGTCTGTTAGAATCTACAGCATGGACATATTCAGCTGATGTTGCTCTTGCTAAGCTTTAATCAAGCTTCTCATGGTAGCTGCAATGTCTGGTGGCGTCTCTTGAAATATTCTGCCATTGGACTTTGTATATTCATTTCCAACTTGGAAATTTTCCCCCATATCATCTTCCTCGTGCTCATAGGGATTCTGTGCATCATACATGTCGTAGGTTCTCATGGATGAGCCAAAAACTCACTTTTTCAATTTGCACCATAACTCTGCAAAATGTATGAACAAAATCATTTGTTAGCTACAAAGTAAATTCAGAAGTAAAAACCATTTACGTACTGTCAAACCATTTACCTACTGTCACCTGGCCCATCTAGGCCCAATGTTGCAACCCACAGCTCTGATACCACTATGTCATGTCCCCATACCCCATAATGCGGATAATTTAAAAACATTTCTTCAAGAACTCTTGTTATAATTTCGAAACACCGGGAATGGATGTTAACACACACTTCGACATTCCCTCTCAGGCTTAGAAACTAGTGTAACAGCCATTCCGCCCTCTAACAGGTCCATTCTGCACCCAAAATGGCCATTTTTGCAATAACCTTTCTCGTTCCGCACTTCCGACCTCGAAACCCAGGAATCAGAACCTCAAGGTTTCGATGAAGTGAATGGCCCAACTTCTGCATTCTGCACTTCTGTGGAATCCTTCCACCTTTCCAACTTCAGAATTTGGGAATCGGAATTTTAACATTCGACGGAACATTCAACCAATATTCTACCTTCCGCTTTCAGCACTTTCCTCTTCCTTATTCCATCTTTGAAACTCAAAAGTCAGAAACATAACCTTTTGACAGAATTACTTAGTCATATTCCACTTTCCACCTTCCTCCTTTGGAACTCAGAATTCAGAAAACTATCAAATGATAGAACCTTTATCCAGGGTTCCACCTTTCGCATTCCGCCTTTCGGCCCTTTGGTGAGGAGATTGGGAATCATAAAACTTAACTTTCAACCTTAACCCTTTTTTCACTTCCAACTTCTGCTTTCCAACCTTGGACTTCAAAAATCAAAAGTTAAATTTTTCCTTGGAATGTTTCTGCGCTTTTCCGCTTCCACCCTCCGCCTCCCGTAGGAAGATCCCGAGGTGTAGAAACAAAACATTTCTTCCTTGTTCAACTACTCCTTTCCGGTTTCTACCTTATAACTTCCTTAGGTAGATTCCAAGGGGCAAAAACACCAAATCATAGGTATTCTGACCCTTTTACCAGGCTTCCATCCTTCATGGACTTAGTAAAAGATGCCTTGAAACATACAAGGCAATTGTAGATGCAAGTGTAGGAAATATAAAAGAAGTAAAATTCTACTTAACCATCAATAAGAATTCAACATAATAATAAAAATTCATAAGCAAATACATTGCATAAATAACACATTAGAGAATACTTATCTTGGATGATCAAGTTGTCCCGCAACTAGCTATGTCGCTGCAACGTTCCACCCAACCATAAGCCAGGGTGTTCATTAAATCTCTCAACACCACTTCGACCCCCATGCTGGGCATGATTTCCACAAGGAACTAGGGAATTGGAGACTCACACATAACTAGATCGAAACACAGAGTCAAGCCAACAGATGGGTTCACAGGCTACACCGCCAAGCCATATCACAGTTGGGTTTACCAAACTGTCCAGCCAAGCTAACACCAAGTTGGGTTTATCAAGCTGTAGGATTCCAAGCCAAACACTAATGGGTTTATCATGCTTACTTAGCCAAGCCAACATATAGTTGGGTTTATCAGACGGTACAAAGTCAAGCCAACATATATATCAAGGACCAGCCAAGCCAACAGATGGGTTTACCAAGAATTCAACCAAGACATCGTTCACAGTTGGGTTTCACAGGCTTCCCAACCAAGGATTACACACATGGTCCACAAAAAAACAAGACACAGCCAATCCAATAGATGGGTTTCACATGCTACTCAGTCAAGCCATCTCACTGCTGGGTTTCATAGGCTATTTATACAAGCCAGCTAGTTAGGTTTATCAGGCTGCTAAGGCAGTGGACGGGAAGAACTACTAAGCTAGCGAGCTCATCCACAGAGCCAAGGACACTCACAAGATATATCTAGATTGGAATCCATGTTTCCTACACACCCAACACAAGGAAGTGTCCCCTTCTCTGCTCCACAGACCCTCGAGCTACACCTTCCCTTCTAGTGCTCTTTAGGATGTGCAGAGCAGATTCACCAGCCACCCTTATCTTATTGTGAGGTTTCACACTAGTTTTATTAAGAACATTCTACATCTCTTCTAATCCTAATTCTTGCATACAGTTCAAATTCGAACCAGGGTGCACAACAAAGCAAACCACAGGGAAAAACACGGCCACACAGGCTTAAATCTATAACATAGATACAACATGGTTTACTTGCATACTACAATGTCACTTGAAAAGGCACTGC
This sequence comes from Pseudotsuga menziesii, assembly GCA_001517045.1. Taxonomy (NCBI): domain Eukaryota; kingdom Viridiplantae; phylum Streptophyta; class Pinopsida; order Pinales; family Pinaceae; genus Pseudotsuga; species Pseudotsuga menziesii. The sequence goes on along the minus strand of LPNX010064281.1, from coordinate 1,241,193 downwards.
AGAATCCTTCTTCCACGACTTAGGGTGCTCAAGCCACCTCACTGCGTGTTTCAAGGGAAATCAGGCAACTACGGGAGACCACCCTCTCATAAAATCGAGAGATCTCCACTTCCCATTCACTCAGCAAAACACAAAGAAATCGTTCTTCTGTGACTCCCTGGTAGCGAACCAATAACAACACGCATGAACAAACTGATCAGATCCATCGAATGGTATGGAACCCCCCCAAATGGTATAACGGTCGGGCCTAATGAGCCACCACCACGCTCACCGCAACAAAACTTGTTGTGCGTTTGGGAGAAAAGACGAACTGGGCACGCACCTTGTGGTTACTTGCTGTAGAAGCAAGAACATGACCTCGCTTACTATAGATATGTAGGCTTGCTCAGACAAGCAATCAGACTACCATTCCTTGGTCTGCCCAAGACATTAACTGCCTCAACCAACTTCTGGAAGAAATTGATGATTGAGGACAGAGGACAAAAATTTAGATGAGGGTACATGTGTTTCCCCATTGACACCTAGTCACACCCTATTGGCTCAGGGGGTTTGACTAACTCCCCACCCTATCCCTTGTGGAATCATTCCCCCATCTCTTTCAAATTGCAGTCCCATAGCTGGTTGTGATATTTTATTAAGTTGTGTAATTACATGATAGACAAAATGCTCTTTGCTGGACTTAGCACCAAAACCATAAGTGTCAACCTTAATCACCTATCCATAAAACATCAATAAATGGTAGGGCCTTGGACTTGAGCTCCTTGCCACGATTCCATACAATATTTACGTCATGTACAATAAAAATACCATGGGGTCAAAACCGGGGTATTACACTTGTATAGTCCTAACCTCAACTTTTGGGCACGAATCAACAAACTTTGTATATGGGAGGACCTACTTATGGTCCTTCTAGTAATATGATGCATCATAATCCATACCCGTATCCTCAACCAAACCGATAGTTACCATTTCTGGCTACTCTAGATCTTCCATATCTGTCGTGTTTGATCAATAGTCCCATTCAACATTCACCGATTTGGCCCCGTATTCTAGCTAAACTCCCATCTAACATTATGAAGTTTGACAGGAAACTCGGTGAGGACCCTAACAAGCATTTTATGTCATTTCATTTATGGTGCTCCTTGAACTCATTAATGGATGACTCTATTTGTTTGAGGTTATTCCAAAGGACTCTCATTGGTATTGCTGCTAAGTGGTATATTGAATTACCACCAAACTTCTATGTAGATTTTGGGTATCCGGCTATGATATTTTTAATGCATTTCTAGTTACCGAATCGTTATGAAAATGGTACTAAATTGTTAACCTCGCTCTGGAAATCCACCTATACCCACATTTCAGATCATATTCATGAATGGAGGAGGTGAAATAGGTTAAGTAAGGCACTAATCCCAAACCAGTTGTTAGGTGATTGTTTTACAAATTCATTACTTCCACCCATTTCCAAAGATGTCGCTATGGGAGGTGTTGTTATTGAGGAGCAAGCTATTAAGTGTGATCAATATGTGGATATGATGTATTCTCAATCTGACATGTTATATGATTTTATCTTGAATGCTCATTTGCCTTCAAATGATCCGTCTTAACCTATTATGGAACCCTTAGCCGATGGTTTAGTAGGTTCCATCCAACCCTATTTTGTTTCGAACCAGACTAGAAAGAACACCATATCATCTTCTTCTCTTGCCCCCACATCTGAAGTGAACCAGGTCCAATGCTCTTCATCTTCAGGTGGTAAGAAGAAAAATACAAAATCTTCCAATAAGCAGGAGAAATCTCAATACCAAACTGAATGAAACTAAATCATCCCAGAAGGCAAAGTATCATTTCTCAATTTGTGGTGAAGACCATTTCACTAAAGATTGTCCACATCACGAAGAGGTTAATAGGTATTTTCAAAATACCACCTTCCCTTCACAACATCAACAATTGATTGGAAAGACTCAACACCCCAAAACGGGGGCAATGTAAATGATTATGATCATGAATAATCTTCCATTGCTCTTGTCCTTATGATGAGTGGGTTGGTAAATTTAACCACCCGATCTAATACATACAATGCAACTCCACCTTAGAACATAATTTTGACGAGGAATACTTCACTTGAAGCATCTTCTTCTACCCCTCCATTGAGCGGCTCTCTATCAATAGAGAATCATGTTCCCGATCCAGTGTTATGACCACCCAAGGTGACTATTCAAAAATAGGGTTTCAATCCAAATTTTTATGTTGTCCAACAATACAATATTGTAGATGATTTGGCGTAAGCACCTTGTACAATGTTTGCACTCGAAGTTCTACAGAACTGTCCTAGTTAGCGTAGAACTTTGTTATAATCTATTGGAGATGTAGATCCAAAAACTTCTAATACTATTATGTTCTGATTGGATTATTTTAAGTCAATATTATCCCATTAATTGGATTTCCAGATTCATACAACTATTGCTGGCAAGAATGTTTGTCGTTCTGTTTTGGATGAAGGAGCCTCTACTTCCATTACGTCATTGTCTTGTTGGAGGGCTATTGGTTCTCCTATCGTTAATCTATCTACAACCACATTGAATGCTTTTGATGGTTGTGTATTTCAGCCTTATAGACTCTTGCCTTCCATATCTATTACTTTGGGAGGCATGGCCGTCTCCATTCCTGTAGAGGTAGTTAATGCACAATTGGACTACAATATTTTGCTTGGCTAGATATGGTTTTATGAAATGACCACTATCACATCCTCAGTCTTACAATTAGTACAATTTCCTCATCAACGAAAGATCGTTACTATCGACCAGATCAAATTTCTCATCCCCAATTTCCTTTCAGGTACAAAGAATAATATTCCTCTCTTGGGACAGTATACCCCTCAGTACGTGAATGTATGATTAGGTTTGATTGAGGATTCTTCCATCATGGGAGTATTTACTTTACCTTCCTTATATACTCCATGTTCAACTGCTTCGATAAATATGGTTTCTTCTATGGTATCTAAGTCTCCTTGAATTGTACCTAGCCCAGTGCAATTTGAGTCCAATTGATTGCACCAAATCCATCACCTTATTTTCATCCTCATGTGATATTTTCTTCTTCTTCCACTGTTAGTGAACATCTTTCCATTAGTAGTAAGAAGGTTAATACTGTGAATAAAAAGAAGAGATGAAAGAAACCCTTGGAGGACATATCATTTTCCTCTAACCCTTATGCTAGGGGCAATATCCAAACCTCTTGACACTATGTTTGGAGAAAACCTATTAATGGGCACCATCCTAAGTACCAACCTCTAGACATCATGTTGGGAAGGGGCCCGTCGATAGGGATCATGCAGAGCATAGTTTCTCCTTATTTCAATATCTGTAAAAAATAAAATCCAGCATTGAGCATAGTTCATTTTCTGTTGCAAGCTCGTTAAAAAATGAAGCAGGTTCATTGAGAATAGTTCATTTTTTGTTTCAAGCTTGTTAAAAAATGAAGTTGATCATTTGAGCTTACTTTATCACTTTTTCGTGCTCTGGATTCAAACATGAAAAAGGTTTTGAGTGCTTTTAATACCATATTCATGCTCATTAAAAACCAAGTAAAAAGGTTTCAAGTATACTTTATCGCTTTTTTGAACTCGTAAAACTTTTATGAAAAAGGAAATCCATGGAGTTGTCTTTGAGCTATTTTTCAGACTCTCTGAATAAGAAACGATTGCCAAGAAACCTTGATTCTTTCATGCTTGTAAAATAATTTTAAAGGTCATTTATCTTGTGATAGTTTACCCCTTTTTTGGACCGTTTAGACTAAATTAAAAAAACAGGTATACTCTAGTTCATCATAACTATAAGAGTTCTTTCGAGTATTATTTTATACGTTTTCGGACCTTGGGGACTAAATTCACGAAAAAGTTCATCCTAGAGTTTTCTTTATATTTTTCAGAATCTCCAAACATGAAAAACCATTGAGTTTTCTTTCTTTAGAATTGTAAAATTACACATTGAAAGACCCTTTTGGGACTAAACCCATCATTTCTCAAGTTCATAAAACATGAGAGATTGGAGTCATTTACGATGAGCTATATCAAGCGTTTGTTACCCTCTTCCATCTCATTACAAAGAAAAGAGGCACTAATCCATCATGATGGGGAAATTACGGGAATGAAAAACATATTTAATCTATATTAATGGCAACTTAAAGTTGCCTTTGAACATGGCACTTGTCTGTATTTCATTCAAACAATTGGGTAATCAGCTTGTCCTTGAGTCATCTTACTCCTTTGGGTCATATGAAGAATTCCTTAGTCATTTGTTGCATTATGCCTTGGTCTTTGCCTTGTTAAGTCAATGCTTCTAGGTCACTTGTTGTGTTGTTATATGTTCAAGGGAAGTCTTCTACTGGAACCAACCTTTGTAGTCATTACACCTTCCATTGTGTCGGTCATCCCTGTAAAAGGTCTCTCATGTTTACCTCTACACCTTTGTGTCAGTTCACACTCATTTGATCTACCATATTACATCACTTTCCTGTGTCGGTTTCGTGTTGATGACGTGTGATACATCATGAGACTCATTCGATGAGTATGTTCCTATCGACATTAGCATATCATCAGGGAACTAGACTTAGAAACCAGTCATTACCTTGGATCCTGCATTCCTCAATGGCATGTTTCCTCGCTTATTGAAGATAATGCTTATGTCTGATTTCTTTCTTGTAATGTCATCTATCAATATTTTTTTGTTAGAACTGTGATACTTGACAAAAAGAGATGATATGAGTTTTGAATTCCCAATAAAAAATGTTGCATCGTTTATGAAGTAGTTCGTTTGAGATATATCTTTATTGGAGTTGTTTGTTGATTGCTTTGTTAGATGGAACTTCTCATTTTTTGCTTTGTTTGTTGATTTTGTGTTTTTTCTTTTCTGAAATAATAAATCCTATGTTTCTGTTCATTTTAACCCTGTCGTTGGTCAAAATATTTTTTATAGTTTGGGTGTCAATAAGGAGTTCTTATTGTTTGTTTTTTACTAGATTGGATTAATTTTGAACTGTGACGATGACTAAATTTGTATTTGCTTCTTTTTCTTCAACTTGGATTATTCAGTCTTGGGAATTTGATGTCCTCTTTTGAATTTGCTCCACCTTTTTTTCCAATGAATCATTATCATTCTTAAGATTCCTGATCATTTCTTCTTGTGTTTTCTCATCATCCTTAAGCTTCTAAATCTAATCCATTAGATCTTGTTTATGGTTCTTAAAGTGAACATTCTTTTTTATATTTTCTAATAGTTTCTTTTGAAGTTCTTGATTCCCCTCTTCTAGATTTTGATGGTATTGTGCTTTATCCTTCACTTTCTTGATTTGAAGAAGCAATTTTTTACTACAATCTCTTAGACGAGACATATCTTCTTCTTTGCCCATGGTGACTTTATTGAATTCTTTCTGCATCTTTGGTATTGATTTATGATCTTTTTGTGAAGGCACCTTCAAGATATCTTTGAAGTCTTCAAACGACACAACTCTTGAACTTGGCTTCAATGTAACATCCCGGAATGTGATTTTCTTATTTTTATAAGGAAATGTCAATAACGTTTTCCCTCTATTGAACATGAAGGTACCTAATGTAACTAAACAAGGTGTTCCTAGAATTATATCAATCTTGTCTTGATTCAATGAAACGATACTGAATTGAGATATGACCTTGTAATCGTCAACAAATAGGTGTAGGTTCTTAAGCTCATATTTCTCATAAAAAAGAAGCATGTTATTTTCAATTATATATTATTTTGAAAGTATTAATTGGTTTTCTAGGTCAACACTTATGCAATTCTTCTTGGTTGTTGGGAACAGAAATTTTCCTTGAATAACCCAATAAGTTTTTAATATGGGATCTGCATACTTGAATCTTCCTTTTTTTTTTCATGAGACTCCATTTTATTATGCTTCGTATCCCAATATATATCAAAGAAAGACATATTTTACTTGTATAGTATACTATACTCTTGAATAATTAATTTCCTCCCCCTTAAGGCTTACTGTAGATTGGGTGGTTAGGAGGAATTGTTATTACCTTCCCCACCCAAGTTCAAATCTCACTTGCTCGTTAGTATCCTTAAGACTCCTTATGCACTTCTAGATTTAGAATATATTACTTTATATTCCAACTTTTAAGAAATCACATATTTTCTTTTCTCTTTACTTCTTTTATTTCTTTGTTTTTACTTTTCCCTTTTTTATTAGTTACTTTCTCCTCTTTCTTCCTTTTTATTTTTTTAACTTTCTCTCTTTTTTTAGTAAGGTAAGATGCCTAATTCATTCAAAAACTATGAAATAGACCAGACAATGAGGTTGAACTAAAAGCCCAGGAAGGGGCTTTGATACCAAATGAGTTGTTTGCTCAAACAAATGTTACCAAAACACATGGAATACTATATACAAATCCATTTGGATAAAATACTATATATATAAAACTATGAGATAAGATATGATATTCTACAAGATAGAATTTCCCATATATACAATCATTTAAAGGGATTCTAACGCAACTCTGCATAAAGAGTTAGACCTTTTCATTCATTATTATTATAATATTATTGCTTGTTGTTGTTGTTGTTGTTGTTGTTGTTGCTTATTGTTGTTGTTATTATTGCTTATTGTTGTTGTTATTGTTATTATTATTACTATTTGTTTATATATATTGTATTATGTTATATTTTTTATATAACGGATCCACACCCACAAGTACAAGTTCACAAACTTCAACATCCAGGAAATATTCAATTCTCATGGAGATGTGTCTCACTCCAGTAAATCAAACAAACAATCTTCAACTTGGACTTTGAATGGTGAACATGCAAGTAGAACACAACAAATCAAATTAGTTTCCACCTCCAAACCAAGATATTCCCTCTTCCCCTATGTTATGACCTCCAAAAAAAATGACCATATCCAAAACTAAAGAAACATAACCCTATATCACTACTTCATGTCAAACTCTGAAACTACTCTAGAACGAGGAAGACATCAACAATAATCTGTTAAAACTCCATCATCCCTAAATACATCAACATGGGCCAATTTAAATCTCTTGGTACCATATCAATAGCTTTTAAGACATCCCACTGAGATGATCACATATCCAATAAAACCAAGACAAGTGGATTAGATCTATCAAAAGAACAAGATAAATATACATACAACTAAACTTATTGATCCTAATATATCAATCTCAAGGGAATGAGCAAAAAGTAAAAATAACACAAAAATGTTCATCAACTTGTGAGCATGAAAATCCCTCTCATACACCTCAAAGCCTATGGAAATTGAAGCAACAATATCAATAAGGGAACCTCCCTCTAGCTAAGATAATCGTGTAGCAAGAGTATCATCATAGTCAACTCCCTCTCCTTAAGAGAATCCAACAACACTATCATTAGTATGCATCACCACTAGCATTTGTTGCGATATTGGAATTAATCATGGATTTGACCATCGTAGGCTCTGTGAACCTATGTCCAAGTAAAATTGCACAAGATCATGAGTAGATTAACATCACAATAGTTATCATTTCTAGGAGCAATCTCTCCACCAATGTATTAAATGTAAAATCAATACTATCCTCAAGAGATAATGCTAGAATCTCCCTCGATGTTTAACATTTCTAAATCTTAGCAAGGTCACCATTCATGTAAAAGGTT
>LPNX010064281.1:1205560-1233467 GCA_001517045.1 Pseudotsuga menziesii | reverse complement strand
ATATATATATATATATATGAGAGAGATAGAATGATTACAATGCCATAGGATGGTGTACTTATATATGCATTGACTAGTCTCCATGGTTGATAGGTCATGCCCCTTCATTAGGATGTGACACTCATTAATTATTATTTATTGATGTGTGTGTGTGCGCGCACACGTTCATTACATTTACATCCCCTTTAAAAATACTATGTCCTCACTTCCACACTTGAACTTCTCTTTAATATAGTAGGATCTTCACTAATCTTCACACATTGATTTTATATTTAATTAGTTTATTGATGGTGCTTGTAATTTAAAATGATGATATCCCATCATTATATCTTGTGTTATGCTTTTGGAAACTTTGTCTTTTGATACTTTTGGTGATTTATTGCTTGATAATACTTTGATTGGATCTATATTGGTTCTTTCCACTAATGTCTCAATTTTTACATTTAATGGTTTATGTATTTCAACAAGCTTAGTCATTGTTTCTTTATCCATCACCAAATTAATCGCTAGTAAGTTTCTCTGGCTTTCCCATCGTGACATTTTTATACATTTTAACTTCTTAATATGTGTTATCAAACTTTGACCATAAGTTTGACTACAAGAAATTTGTTTAACTTTATCAACGATAACCTTTCCAACTTATTTATCCATCTTTTGTATTACCTTCCAATTATCTTGAAGGAACATCTTTGAAATATCTTTAAAGTCTTTTAAATTTGAATTCATTACAAAATCATGCAATGTTGTCTTCTTCTTCTTATAGAAAAATGATAGAAACTTTTCTTCATATGTAAGATGAAAGTACCCAATGTATTTGTCCAAGTTGAACCTAGAATTATGTCAACTTCATTTTGATATATAGCTTTAACATTGAATTGACATATGATTTTATAATCATTAATTGTTAATTGTAGGTCCTTAGTTTCATATTTCTCGTTATCAAAATCTATCTCCTTTTCAATTATATTTGTTTATAAAATTTTCAATTATATTTATTTATAAAATTATTAATTGATTCACCAAACTAATATTAACATGATTTTTCTTGATAGTTAAACAAATAATTATATTAATATCCTTTAATTCAATAATCCCTTTAAATTTTAACAACGTAAAAACACATCTTATATAAAAACATGGCAATATTCTTTTGTTTTCCATCACTAGAGCTAATTTGTTTTTATAAAAAAAAACATCAAAAGACACCATTTCTAATAATAACTTTATACTTCACTTCATAAACTTTAATTACCCTTCATTCGTGTTTTAACATATTTTAAATAAATAAAGCCATACACGGGAACAAACTAGTGGGTGTGGAACTGAGTTCAGGTATTTCTGTATTTCGACGTTTCGATCTTTACTGTGAGATCATCTTCAGGAGACCAATCGAAGTCCGTATCTCGACGTTTCGATCTCTACTGTGAAATCATCTTTAGGAGACCAATCGAAACTTCGATTGGTCTCCTGAAGATGATCTCACAGTAAAGATCGAAACGTCGAGATACATAAATACCTGAACGCAGTTCCACACCCACCATATTTTCAATAATTCAAATTTTTAGAGTTCTTTTGATAAAGTAATGCCCTTGGAATTTTATATAATTTGGATATTAATTGGATACTTGTAGACTTTAATGTACAACTAAATAACCTTAAGGACTTTAAATTTTGATGTAACTCTATTCTTTGTAGACACTTTTTCTTAAGGTAACGTTTTCCAGGCTCTACTTTATAAATCCTTGGAATGGTTTGACACCTTATTGAAATTCCGTGGAATGGTTTGGCACCTTACTAAAATTTTAGTTGTTGTTGAGATTTATTTTAAGTTATAATCCTGTAATTTATTTATCACGACCTATAGTTCAATTTCTTTATGAGAGCCCTTAATATTATCACATTGTGTAACCTCAATCAATGACGTTCCCAATGAAAACGGTGGCCAGTAGATTGGACATAACAAACTTGATAGTGGACGAAAGGAATGTCCCAAAACGTAGTCTTGAATGATTGCTTGGTGTCTAGATTACTTCGATCTCCTAATTGTTTTCCAAGGCTTTCTACCATCTCTTAATTGTTTTCAGCCAAAAAACAAGATTGAATCAAAGAAAAAACTATGAAATAGATTGAATAAAAAAAAACAAAGTTGCAACTAAAAGTCAAACTTAAGCTACACAAAAAACTATGAAATAGATTGAATCAAAGATCTGATAAGTAACTTCCAAAGTCTTATCTCCCTCAATGAACTCCACTAGTAAGAGATACCCCTTCTGATATGCAGTGCCTCTTTGGATAGTCTACCTGCTATGTCATTATGTTCCCTATAGATATGTTGAAAGCATAAGGAGAGAAAGGAACCCTTCAGCAAATTAATGTGAGTGCACCAATGGTCGAGTTCCAGGACCCTCAAACAACTACTATTAATTTACAAGTCTATAATAACCTTTGAATCTCCAAATATTTTCAATTCCACAAACCAAAGCAATTTGCAACATATAACAATCCCCAAAGTGTTAACAACTCAACTCTTGTATTAGTGCTCCTTCCATAACCAAGTTTCAGGTTAAAAAAATGAAAGTTGCTAATAAAAATCACCATAGCCGCTCCACCCTTACCAAGTGTTGTTGCCCCATCAAAAATATTGTCCAATAATTAAGTGGAAGACCTTTATCAGTTTGTAACCAATACTTTCCCCAAATTAAGATGGCCGTGATTTCCTAAAATAACGACTTTTCTTTATATTATGCATTTATATTATGATCCACTTGTGCTTAAGTAAGTGAGTGATAATTCCCAATGGTGGCTCATATATGGTAGGAAAGTAATGATAGAAACTTGTGGTTTTCCTACTAAATGGCAGATTTTTATTGATTCTCCTCACAACTATCAACATTTTTACTCTAACCGAATTTATTAATCATGGTTTTTTTAATACACCATTTGTGTGATCTTCACATTTTCTTTTATTGTTATTTTGATTATTTTTCAAAGGAATTAGTTTAGCATAAGCTTAAATGACCAAGAGCTTAATATGGTTAAAGAACAAAGGTTCAAATAAACTTTAGAATGTTATGTTAAAAAATACTAGATCAAAGAATGAGCAAAGGTTGACACCAGAATTAGCTTTAATATCAATGAAATGAACAATAGTTCATTTACTAATAGATATCCAACAAAAGAAGGATAGATGAATGAATGATAGAATTATTATAATGCCATGGGGAAACATAATTATATATGCATTGATTGGTTACCATAGTTGATAGGTCATGTTCCTTCATTAGGATGTGACGCTTCATTTCATTTTATTATTATCATTATTATGTCTTCGATAGGGGATAATATAATAATCGCCCAAGGCGATTAGTTCAGTTTGTTCAAGTAAACAATTTTCTTTCCATGGTTAAACATTGCAAAACAATTTTGTATTTAATGTAATTTTTTATAAAATGCATTTATATGCCATTTCATTGGGTGCAGAAGGTGACGTCCTCCTCTGAATTTGCTTCCCAGGAGGGCGAGGCGAGCCGCTGCCATCAAACATTCAATGAACGATATGAAAACTGCAAGTTTCTAGGCATTTCCCACATGCACAAAGTCCCAAACTTTCATCCTAGTCTTGAAACATTTTTTTTTTAATTCCGAATTAGCGTATCATCCTAGTCTTGAAACATTTTTTTTTTAAATTTCGAATTAGCGTAGCTCCTAGCTAGCTTAAGAGTTTGTACTACGTTTTACTGGGAAAATTTGGGTTGTAGGTACGTTAACTGGAAAAGCATGTTGTTGAAGTTGGGTCATTTATTCTGGTGTCAGGTTATGGAACAACATGCATGACAAACCAATATGCGAAATAAGTACAAGATTACCTCACATTCTGATGAGATGAATTCATAAATAACATCAAAATGTGTGAAATCCACGATTGTGAAGAAGATTTTTATTAATAAAATATTATACAACAAGATTTAGCAGGTTTTATGTTTATTTGTAAGCATTAAAATTAATGATAAATTTGAAAAAAAAGAAGTCAGGAAGGAGAAAACATATTTAAAAATATGTAAAACAACCTTTTGTATAAGGAGACTTGTGCCTGAAGAGTTGTGAAAGGGTATGGTGAAAGAACACATGTTTAGTTTTTGGGATCATGTTTGTCCACATTGCGACTTGTGTGTAATGCTAATTTGGTTAAGCTATTTGAGGATGATTTCAAGGATTTTTTAGGGTTTCAAGGTGTCTTTCATCATGCATGTTCCTTACCTTCGAACTTTACAAATCACTAATTTATGGGATTTTGAAGTTATCTTCAATCACGCGAGTTGCGGGATTGAGGTGAACTTAGACATCAATAGATGTGACTTTAATGATTTGTAAAGTTTGGTTTTAGTGATTGAATTTGAGGTATATTTCAAGGTTTTTTATTTTTAATTTGACCATTGAGGGATATTATTACCTACTTTGGAAGGAATCATGAGGATATGAATTCATCCCATGAAATCATCTATATTATAGACTAGTACATATGAATAGATGGGCGGTGGAAGATGTGAACCAAAAATTTATTGGAGAGATATTAGTTCATGGAAAACACTTCATAGTTTGAAAGTTTATTTTCCATGATGGTGCACAAGACTTCTTTGTTACTGTCGAGGTTTATGGAGAATTTTCTCTTTTGGAACTGACTACAAAGCCCTCATAAGTGGATCATAAGAATCTTTTGCACAAAAAAGGTTTGATGATCACAATGGGACTTCTACTATTCAACAAAATCAAACCATTAATGAATATAAAATGAATGACAAAGAAGAAAAATCCTTCTATAGATCAATGGATGAGTGAGAAGAAAACTATGACAATTTTTATGTTAAATCTAACTTTCATTACACTGTGGGAAGTACGGTCAAATAATGGGACACCAAGAGGCAACAATGGTAGAGAGTCCATCCTCATATAAATAATATACAGAACGAGAAAGGCACTTAACCCTTGGTTTTAATTTAATTTATTATTTAAATCACACCCATTTAATCTTTGGTTTTGAGAGATACACTTCGAGGTTTTCTTTCAAATAATATGTGGTAAAACAATGCACTTGCCCATTTACAAAGAAATAATAAATATTGAAAATTCACATCTTTGGAATGATTTTTGTTTCCAAGAATTATTGTTGTCATCCTGAAATCTTACTGGAAACTTAGGTTTTCAAGGAAAATAAAACAATGGGTTGTCACATGCCCCAATTTTGCAAAAAACAATATTATCTTATTTGATTTTATTTAAAGACAATATGTTATATTTTATGCTAAGTTGTAATTGATGACTCATCAGAGTCAAGGATATTTAATGTAATTCTAAATATTTAATTATAAATAAATAAAGGTGGAGACAACAGCTTAGAAGTGCTGTTAAAAGAGTGTTTACTGGTCAAATTGGTGGAGGAGACTGGGTGGAGAGCAAACATACATGTGGCAGCATCCTCAAACAACTTCCAACTGTTGCAGGTGGCAACCTCCCTACATTTGGGGTCATGCCCCCCAAGAAAGTGGGATCAGAGCAGGTGGCTCAATTAATGACAACTGACCCAAAAGACCTAGGCAATCTTTATAAAAATACCCATTGAAGAGAGCTAAGGCTGCTCATTCTACAGAAGTGATCATTCAGGTGAATGTATTTCAGAGAAGTTCAATGGCAAGGGAATTTGTGGAAAGAGTTTGAGGGGTTAACTGCTAAGTGATCTAGCGCAACTTTTCAGCTGAAGGATCTTACTGCTGAGTGCAGAGTGTTTACTGAGTCATTAGACTAGTTTGTTGTTTGCATGCTCCACCAGTTCTCAGCCAAGAAGACCAGGAACAGGCTCGAGGGTCCTGAGGAAGTGTTGTTTGAGCGCTCTCCAGGAGTTTGGTAGGGAGGAACGACCTCCTAATGCTGTTGTTGTCCATCTTAATCAGGTTCTACATTCTATTGTGTTACTGTGTTAAATAGTAAAATGTGAATTTGACTGGTTAAAGAATGCTAAATGTTTAGTTGTGAACTGTCAGAGTTAGTAATCTTTTAGTTTATTGAAAGAATGAATCTGAAATAGATGCAAAATAGTTCTAATCTGTGTTTTTCCATGTTTAAAAGGACCAGAACATACTCTAGCACAGACAGAGTATTTAAAAGTAGATGAAGGAAATGATAAGAGACTAAAATGATTAGATGTGTTAGGCATTTCATATTAGCAAAGTAATTTACTGCAGTATGTAGGTTATTATCAAAAATACCAATAACTTGGTTAACTATGTTCCTTGTTTATGTAAATATACTGGTAATGAAATAGCCATATTCCATTACAGGTAGAAGAATAATTATGTTAAGAGAATACACTAGTAGTTAAGATGATATGTTTATACACAATATATTATACATTCATTTCAAATTAAAATATGCAGGAGGGTAAACAGTGTTATGTTGTATACATATTTTCTTTATGTTTATTAAATAACCAGTTGCTTATGCAATAAAGGAAATGTAGTTAAACTACTTTGTTTACATTCAGTTCATTAAAAATATAACTACTATTCATATAGCTTATTTACTAATAACATTACTAAATTAAGTCTAACATTTACTAATAAGCAAGTAGTGAATTACTAAAGTATGTAAAACATAAAGAGCAAACTAAACTAAGTTACAGAAGCTGAATTCTGAGTATTTTTCAACCAGTCAACTTCAGTAAATTAAACAATAAGAATATGATAATAATCAATTCATCAATGAGATACACATCTATGTAAGAATTGTTATGTAATTATTAACAGGTTTATACTTGCAAGAGTAACTACAGGGTCGAAACCCTTTATTAATTTCTTTGTTTTAATAAAAGAAAAACAATTAAGCTATAAATCTATTATTTAGAACATTATCATTAAACAAATTGAACTATTGTAGACTGGTTACAGTCTTCATAACAAATACTTATATACAGATGCAAATTTAAGAAATTTCATTATATACAGATAGTAATATTAACTTAAACAATATTTGTTTTACAAGTAACATAACCTACTTAAATTAATTAAAAGAATGATTTTAAACAAGGGTTTCATTCAAGAAACCTTAGCTCGTAATTCATGAGCCAAGAAGTAAAACAATTGATACCATGACTGAATGACAGTCCTAAAATCATTATCAATAATCTAAAGCAAATAATAAACAGTAAATTAATATTATACAGTCAAATAGGGTAAATACCCTAAGTGCACAGAGTTACAATAATAGCATTTAGATAAACTGAGTCCGAGCACGAAGGAAAACCCTTTTGCTTTAAAAACCCTGGGTATTGCTTGGAAGGCCGAAAGGCTTAAAACTTAAACATAGTACAAAAACCAACTCTAAGTCGATGCACCCATATCGTGATATGGGGTTTAATAAACAAAAACTAACATACTTTATAATAACACTTACAACATTGAAAAATTCTTTTTTCACAAGAAGAGAGCATTACAAGTCACAGCATTGAGCCGGAGTCACCCTGTTGTAAGCAAGGGTTTTAAAACGAAAACAAACTCATAAACCGAAGAACAATAACCCAAGACTGGGAAGGACCATGCCGTAACTTCTTCCAACTGTAAACAATTCCCCTAAGTCTGTACAAGCAGGGAAGACCATTTTATAACCGGGGCTTACTGGTAGACTGAACGTCGGTCCAAATGAGAAGTGGCTCCTTCCAAATGTTATGCGAACTATCACCTGCAATTTGAAAACCCAAATTAAATTAAAAACTTGAGCGTAGAATTGAAACTGTAAATTCTTTTAGTTTTCAACTTCTTAACAACGATGGGTTACCTTTAATGCTGAAAACTGAGGCCGAGATCATGAAGAAGGAAGACCGATACCACGAGTACAACAACCCTCGTATTCACCTGAGAAGGAGGTAGTGGAGTTTGAGATATCAACCACACCGACAACTGGCGCAAGAGCAAGCCAAGGCAATGGCCAAACCACAAATTTCAACACTGAAATTATCAACTGTGTAATACAATCTTCACGCATAGCAATATTGGTTATAGAATCAACTCATTCATGAGCTATGATTTACAAATCTCACCCTAAACAATGAATCTTTAAAAAAAATGCAGAGACAATGGAGATGGAGGCGAGTAACTGCGAGCCCTCATGGCCGCAGTAAACCCAACCATGCAGAGACCGAAACCCTCGCTGAACAATGTGGACTAGGGTTGCAAGGTAAGCTTTTAAGTCAAGTATTGCATGGTGAGGAGAGTTCCATGTGCCCACATTTCGATCCACATCATGGTGGGTTCTTTTGTATAGTCTTCACTGCATTATTTCGGATCAAATAATTGTCAATTATTCACATCATTGCATACAATGATAATGTATCTTATACATAAAGTCAATATCATAATATTGTCACAACGAAGTCAAGCCTTCATAATGAACGAGGTTTCTGCTACCATTTAATCTAATGTTAAACCTTGTAAATAGCTTTTGTAAAGAACCAATTTGCATATAGATTTGATGCACTTGTTTCTTAAAGTTTTTATTTATGATTTCGATGCCTAGTTTCGTAAGGATATTATAACCTTTCATAATCAAACTTATAAGAAAATATCAAGAGGATAGTAGAAGCTTGAACATGATTGATAATATCTTTATTAGCTTGGTCTTATAATCATGAACTATGATTGTTAAGCTATAGGAATTAAATTTAAAATAATAAGGTGTATATAGGCATAGTAACATTTATATACATGAATAGCTCCTACTCTTAAAAAGGGATCTATAGTACTAGAGGTAGGATATAAAACCTACAAGTACATGATCTTTGACTCCATAATAGTTACCAAGTTCTAAAACGAATTCGAATCAAGATTAAGCTAAAATTTGGAGTTTAGAATAGTAAACTCTTTAGGATTTTATTGCACTACTTTTACATTTAAGTAAATGGTAGGTTAATGTGAAGTTATCTCATGATGTTAGTCATAAAGAAAATGGGAATTCAAGTCACAACTTGACGATATTTTTTTATGCCGAGGATACTTTAAAATTATGGGCGATGTTAAGCTGATAAATTCACTATATTGAAGCCTAATTAAAATAGAGCTAAAAATTACATAGTAGGCTTATAGCATGAAAGGCTTAGGTCAATTTCTATAATGATAAGCAGCACTTTAATTATTTTGATAATAATAGCAATAGACTCGTATTCCCAAGGAAGAGTTATGAAACTATATCATGAGCTCTTTTAAGAACGGGAAATCATTTAGAGTAAAGTTAGAAGGAGGTTTTATCTATCTTAAAGATCTTTCTGATAAAAGACAAAAAATAGGGAGACTTTAATAACCCTTACGACACAAAGATGAAGTAATACCATATTGTGAATCAAGTAAAAGAAACATTACTTCACCTTGCAGGATCTTGAGTCTTCTAAGCAAACTTTTACTCTAGCAATACTTTTATATGAAAAGAAGTATATATGGTTTAACGCCTTAATAAACTTTTACTGGGTCAAAATTTACCTGTCAAGCCTGTAAAGTTCCAGAAATCCAGATACGTTAGCAATCGCTAAATAAGCCCCAACTAGAAAATGACTTCTCACCTACTTGACATTCAAACCATTAGTACAACTAATTATTCGAATGCAGATTACTTACATCACATATCAAATTTAAAACAACATTAATCTATATGTGTTAAAGTTTAATGGTTACTTTTGTTTTTTGTTTCATTTCTTCTATTAGCTGCTAGCAGTTATCTAATTGCAACTGTAAACATTTTATGTTATCTCAAAATTTTAAATTTTTGTGAAAATTTGGGGTTTTGACATGTGGTATCAGAGAACAAGGTTCAAACACTAGGCGTTGATGAAGTCAAGCTAGCTTTTTATGAAACAGTAAATTGAATTATTATGCTGATGTATTTTCTTTTAAATGTTATTCAACAGAGAAATTGTTTCTGAAGTTTAACAAACAGGAATGGAAAGGCTGGAAGAATATGCAGAGGAGGAATCTCCATTTACTGAACCAGAAAACTTACCAAGAGATCCTATACCAGAAGATTTAACTACCAATTCGTCAGAACCGTTACAAACAGTAAAAGACCTAAAATCTGAAATGGAATCTGTAAAACGAGAGAATGAAAGGATTTTGAGGGTTCAGGAGGAGCTAAATCAGATCCTAACAGAAAGGTTTCAAACTGAGGATAGGGGTAGAAGAACTGAATCAGAAGATACCAGTCATCAACATAAAATTAAAAAGATGAAACACACTAAAAATGAAAGTAGTTCATCCTCAGAGGTGTTAGGTGAACAACGAAATTTCCATTCTACTAGTGATAGTAGTGATGAAAACCATTACACTAAAAAGAGGAAATACAAACCTTATGAGCAAATTTATGGGGAATTCAAAAAGATAAAACCACCAAAATTCAGTGGAGAGACTGAGAAGGGGGAGGAAGCAGAATCCTGGTTATCTAGGATGAAGAAGTACTTCCAAATATATAACTATTCTAACCAGTTAAAGGCAAGAATGGCTATCTACAATCTCTCAGGAAAGGCTGACATTTGGTGGCAGGACTTGAAGAGAGTTAAGGGAATAAAAGAGAAGAATGTAAATTGGAGTACCTTAAAGAGGTATTTTAAAAACAAATTTTTGTCTGAACAATACTATGAAGATAGAGCAAAAGAATTTTATGAGCTTAAATTAGGATCAATGACAATGAAAGATCTGAACAACAAATTTTTAAGTCTACTTAGGTATGTGCCATACCTTGTAGATGAGAAACCAAAGGTACAACGATTCCTCAGCTGTCTGCCTTATCATATTAAGGATAAGATTGAGTATGACAATCCAAAGACTTTGGAAGAAGCCATGAGGAAAGCCAACTTCTGTTATGAATAGAATCGAAAGAAGGAAAGCATGGCCAACTAGAAGGCCAAGAATAATAATAATCAGTATGATCAAAAGAAGAAAGACTGTGCCCAACAAAAATTCTAAGAACAATAAGCCCAACCTAACAAAAATTTCCAAGGGAATAAGAATAATTCACCAAGCAATTAGAATAACTCTAAGGGTAAAGAATTTGCTAATAACCATGGTAATTACACCAAGAAATTTGAGCGCAAAGAACCTATAAAGTGCTGGGAGTGTAATGGCCCACACTATGCATCAATCTGTCCTAATCAGAAAAAGACTATTAGTAATATTCATACCATACAGGAGGAGATGACTGTTGGAGAATTAGCGAGGACTATGCCTAGAATCAATGCAGCCTTGGAGAATCGACAAGCATAATATCAAACTTTCATGTTGGAAGTAGAAGGTATGATAAATCAAACCCCTATAGCTATTTTGATTGATCCAAGAGCTAGTCTCAGTTATATTTCACCTAAAATGGTAGAAAAATGTAAGTTGTCTGTTGAAAATTTTGAAAATTCTTGGTTAGTTCAGTTAGCCACTGGTGCTAAAAGAAGGGTAACTTGTTTTGTAAAAGAATGCACAGTAGTTATGGATCATTTTGAAATTGTTGTGAAGCTTAATGTATTACCGCTTGGTTCTTATGATTTACTGATCGGTATGGATTGGTTAGAACAACATAGGGTAATTTTAAATTGTTATGATAAAACCTTCACATGTTTAAACAGTGATGGAAAACCAGTAAGTGTAAAAGGAATCCCTAGAAAAACCACTATAAGGCAATTTTTTGCTCTACAACTTAAGAGAGCTGTTAGGAAGGGTTGTAAAGCTTATGCAGTAACAATAATTGATGAGGAGAATCTAAATAAGATAGATAAATTAAAATTGGACGACATACCAGTCTTAAGAGAATATGTTGATGTATTCCCTGAAGAAATTCTGGGACTACCTTCGAAAAGGGAATTGGATTTTACCATTGAGTTGGTACCTGGTGCAGTACCTAGCTCAAAGGCTCCTTATCAAATGAACATACTTGAACTTAATGAATTAAAGTCTCAATTAAAAGAACTAATTGATAAAAAGTATATCCGACCTAGTGTGTCTCCCTGGGGGGCACCTATCATCTTCGTTAAGAAAAAGGACGGAACCATGCAACTTTGCATAGATTACTGTCAGTTGAATAAGATGACCATTAAAAATCAATACCCGTTGCCCCGCATAGATGATCTGTTTGATCAACTACGTGGATCCACGGTGTTCTTGAAAATAGATTTAAGGTTTGGATATCATCAAGTTAGGATTAAAGATGAAGACATCTTTAAGACAACTTTTAGAACTCGATATCGCCATTACGAGTTTGTCGTTATGCCATTCGGGCTTACTAATTCCCTAGCTATTTTATGTGTTTAATGAACAACGTTATGCATAAGTATCTAGATAAGTTTGTAGTCGTGTTCATTGACGATATATTAATCTATTCGAAAACTAAAGAAGAACACAAAGAACATTTAAAAATTGTCTTGCAAGAGTTACGAGATCATCAACTCTTTGCAAATTTTAGTAAATGCGATTTCTTCAAGGATAAGATTCAGTACTTAGGTCACATGGTGACCAAGGAAGGGATTTCAATAGATCCTGAAAAGATAAGGGCAATCGAAGATTGGCTGGGTCCTAAGGATGTAACTGATGTTCGATCTTTCATGGGAATTACCGGTTATTACCGGAGGTTCATTGAAGGTTTTTCGAGGATCATGAATCCAATAACTTCCTTGCAGAAGAAAGGAAAGAAGTTTTATTGGAACCAGAAATGTGAGGAAAGTTTTAAAAATTTAAAAACTTTATTAACCAGCGCACCTATTTTAAGAATAGCTGATCCAAATAAAGAATTTGTAGTGTGCACTGACGCATGCAATGATGTCTTAGGCGGTGTTCTGACTCAAGGTTATTGCATATGAGTCAAGAAAATTAAAAATTCATGAAAAGAATTATGCAACTTATGATCTGGAATTAGCAGCTGTTATACATGCTCTAAAGATGTGGCGACATCACCTAATCGGCAGAAAATTTATTTTAATGACTGATAATAAAGGATTAAAGTATCTGTTAGATCATCCTAATCTAAATGCCAGACAATCTAGGTGGATAGCTTTTCTAAGTGAGTATGATTTCGAAATTCAGCACATTAAAGGTAAAGAAAATAAAGTTGCTGATGCATTAAGTAGGAATGCAAGGCTGAATTTTACAGCAGTTATCAGCACTTATACTACAGATTTGGATGAACAGCTTAAAGAAGGAATAGAACAAGATGAAATTTACCAAAATTTACAAGCTAAAACTAAAGAAAATCTAACAGAAAGCTTAAGTAAAGGGTACAGTTTAAATGCCAAAGAATTTTTACTGTATAAAGATAGAATATATGTACCTAACATACCTAAAGTTAAGCTATTAATTTTGGATGAAATACACAAAACTCCATACTCAGGTCATCCAGGCTATCAAAAGACTATAACTATGTTAAGAAAAGAATATTTTTGGCCAAATATGAAGACTGAAGTAGCAGAATATATTGCTAGGTGTTTTGAACGTCAGCAGGTGAAAACTGAACATCAACACCCAACTCGATTACTTCAGCCATTACCCATTCCTAGCTGGAAATGGGGGATAATTAGTCTCGATTTTGTTACTGGACTGCCTAGAAATCAGAATTTAAATGACTCTATCATGGTAGTAGTCGATAAGTTAAGTAAAGCAGCTCACTTTATACCTGTTAAAACTACATATAAAGCTACAAACATAGTTGATATCTTTCTAAAACAGATTTTCCAATTGCATGGAATGCCAAAAGTCATAATCTCAGATAGAGATCCTAAATTTACAGGAAACTTTTGGAAGTCCCTGTTTAAAGGATTAAACACTACATTAAATTTTAGTACTTCGTTCCATCCTCAAACAGATGGACAAACTGAAAGAGTACTAAACCAAGTACTGGAAGATTTATTAAGAATGTATGTGAAAGACCAACTAGGTAAATGGGAGGATTATTTGCATCTGGTAGAATTTGCTTATAATAATAATTATCAGACATCAGCCAGATTTAGTCCTTTCGAAATTTTGTATGGAAGGAAATGTAATACTCCTATCTCTTGGAGTAATCCGGTGGATAGATTGGTATTAGGTCCTGAACTGTTAAAGGAAATGGGAGAAATTGTAAAGTAGGTACAAGGTAATCTGAAAGTTGCACTGGATCGACAGAAAAGTCTAGCAGACCTTCAAAGAACTCCAAAGGAGTTTCAGGTAGGTGAACATGTGTTCATCAAGGTGAGGCACAAAAAGAGCTCTCTCAGATTGGGGAATTGTGCAAAACTAGCACCTCGTTACTGTGGTCTATTTGAAATTCTGTCCAGGATTGGACAAGTAGCTTATCAATTAGCATTACCACCAAATTTAAGAGTACATAATGTTTTCCACATTTCTGTATTAAAGAAATATGTTCATGATGCTACTCATGTTGTTAACTGGAATGATGTACAGGTGGAACCAGAAGGATATTTTCTGGTGGAACCAGACTGTATCCTCGGGCGGAGGGAGATCACACTTCGGAACCGCACCATTGGATAGGTGAAGGTGCAATGGAAGCACCTTAGTTCAGAGGAAGCCACCTGGGAATTGGAAAGTAATATGCAAGATGCATATCCAATTCTGTTCTAGGGGAATTCTGAGGATGAAGAATAAATAACATCGAGGACGATGTTATGTTCTAAAGGGGTGTGTATGTCACATGCCCCAATTTTGCAAAAAAAATATTATCTTATTTGATTTTATTTAAAGACAATATGTTATATTTTATGCTAAGTTGTAATTGATGACTCATCAGAGTCAAGGATATTTAATGTAATTCTGAATATTTAATTATAAATAAATAAAGGTGGAGACAACAGCTTAGGAGAGCTGTTAAAAGAGTGTTAACTGGTCAAATTGGTGGAAGAGACTAGGTGGAGAGAAAACAGACACGTGGTAGCATCCTCAACCACTTCTAACTTTTGCATGTGGCAATCTCCCTACATTTGGGGTCATGATCCCCCAAGAAAGTGGGATCAGAGTAGGTGGCTCAATTAATGACAACTGACCCAAAAGACCTAGGCAATCTTTATAAAAATACCCATTGAAGAGAGCTGAGGCTACTCATTCTAGAGAAGTAATCATTCAGGTGAATGTACTTCAGAGAAATTCAATGGCAAGGGAATTTGTGGAAAGAGTTTGAGGGGTTAACTACTAAGCGATCTAGTGTATCTTTTCAGCCGAAGGATCTTACTACTGAGTGCAGAATGTTTACTGAGTCATTAGACTAGTCTGTTGTTTGCATGCTCCACCAGGTCTCAGCCAAGAAGACCAGGAACGGGCTTGGGGGTCCTAAGGAAGCGTTGTTTGAGTGCTCTCTAGGAGTTTGGTAGGGAGGAACGACCTCCTAACGGTGTTGTTGTCCATCTTAATTAGGTTCTACATTCTATTGTGTTACTGTGTTAAATAGTAAAATGTGAATCTGACTGGTTAATGAATGTTAAATGTTTAGTTGTGAACTGTCAGAGTTAGTAATATTTTAGTTTATTGAAAGAATGAATCTGAAATAGATGGAAAATGATTATAATCTGTGTTTTTCCACGTCTGGAAGGACCAGACCGTACTCCAGCACAGACAAAGTATTTAAAAGTAGATGAAGGAAATGACAAGAGACTGAAATGATTAGATGTGTTAGGCATTTCATATTAGCAAAGTAATTTATTGCAGTATGTAGGTTATTATCAAAAAGACCAATAACTTGGTTAACTATGTTCCTTGTTTATGTAAATATACTGGTAATGAAATAGTCGTATTCCATTACAGGTAGAAGAATAATTATCTTAAGAGAATACACTAGTAGTTAAGATGATATGTTTATACACAGTATATTATACTTTCATTTCAAATTAAAATATGCAGGAGGGTAAACAGTGGTATGTTGTATACATATTTTCTTTATGTTTATTAAATAACCAGTTGCTTATGCAGTAAAGGAAATGTAGTTAAACTACTTTTTTTACATTCAGTTCATTAAAAATATAACTACTATTCATATAGCTTATTTACTAATAACATTAACTAAATTAAGTCTAACATTTACTAATAAGCAAGTAGTGAATTACTAAAGTATGTAAAACATAAAGAGCAAACTAAACTAAGTTACTGAAGCTGAATTCTGAGTATTTTTCAACCATTCAACTTCAGTAAATTAAACAATAAGAATATGATAATAATCAATTCATAAATGAGATACACATCTATGTAAGAACTGTTCTGTAATTATTAACAGTTTTATACCTACAAGAGTAACTATAGGGTCAAAACCCTTTATTAATTTCTTTGTTTTAATAAAAGAAAAACAGTTAAGCTATAAATCTATTATTTAGAACATTATCATTAAACAAATTGAACTATTGTAGACTGGTTACAGTCTTCATAATAAATACTTATATACAGATGCAAATTTAAGAAATTTCATTATATACAGATAGTAATATTAACTTAAACAATATTTGTTTTACAAGTAACATAACCTACTTAAATTAATTAAAAGAATGATTTTAAACAAGGGTTTCATTCAGGAAACGTTAGCTCGTAATTCATGAGCCAAGAAGTAAAACAATTTATACCATGACTGAATGACAGTCCTAAAATCATTATCAATAATCTAAAGCAAATAATAAACAGTAAATTAATATTACACAGTAAAATAGGGTAAATACCCTAAGTGCACAGAGTTACAATAATGGCATTTAGATAAACTTAGTCCGAGCACGAAGGAAAACCCTTTTGCTTTAAAAACCCTAGGTATTGCTTGGCAGGCCGAAAGGCTTAAAACTTAAACAGAGTACAAAAACCAGCTCTGAGCCAGTGCACCCATATCATGATATGGGGTTTAATAAACAAAAACTAACAGACTTTATAATAACACTTACAACATTGAAAAATTCTTTTTTCACAAGAAGAGAGCATTACAAGTCACGACATTGAGCCGGAGTCACCCTACTATAAGCAAGGGTTTTAAAACAAAAACAAACTCATAAACCGAAGAACAATAACCCAATACTGGGAAGGACCATGCCGTAACTTCTTCCATCTGTAAACAATTCCCCTCAGTCTGTACAAGCAGGGAAGGCCATTTTATAACCGGGGCTTACCGGTAGACTGAACGCCGGTCCAAATTATAAGTGGCTCCTTCCAAATGTTATGCGAACTATCACTTGCAATTTGAAAACCTAATTTAATTAAAAACTTGAGCGTAGAATTGAAACTGTAAATTCTTTTAGTTTTCAAATTCTTAACAACGATGGGTTACCTTTAATGCTAAAAACTGAGGCTGAGGTCATGAAGAAGGCAGACTGATACCACGAGTACATAAACCCTTGTATCCACCTGAGAAGGAGGTAGCGGAGTTCGAGATATCAACCACATCGACAACTGGCGCCAGAGAAAGCTAAGGCAGTGGCCAAACCACAAATTTCAACATTGAAATTATCAACTGTGTAATACAATCTTCACGCACAACAAGATTGGTTATAGAATCAACTCATTCATGAGATATAACTTACAACTCTCACCCTAAACAACGAATCTTTAAAAAAAATGCACAGACAGTGGAGATGGAGGCGAGTAACTGCGAGCCCTCATGGCCGCAGTAAACCCAACCATGCAGAGACCGAAACCCTTGTTGAAAAATGTGGACTAGGGTTGCAAGGTAAGATTTTAAGTCAAGTATTGCATGGCGAGGAGAGTTCCACGTACCCACATTTCGATCCACATCACGGTGGGTTCTTTTGTATAGTCTTCACTGCATTATTTCGGATCAAATAATTGTCAATTATTCACATCATTGCATACAATGATAATGTATCTTATACATAAAGTCAATATCATAATATTGTCACAATGAAGTCAAGCCTTCATAATGAACGAGGTTTGTGCTACCATTTAATCTAATGTTAAACCTTGTAAATAGCTTTGTTAAAGAACCAATTTGCATATGGATTTGATGCACTTGTTTCTCAAAGTTTTTATTTATGATTTCGATGCCTAGTTTTGTAAGGATCTTATAACCTTTCATAATCAAAATTATAAGAAAAGATCAAGAGGATAGTAGAAGCTTGAACATGATTGATAATGTCTTTATTAGCTTGGTCTTATAATCATGAACTATGATTATTAAGCTATAGGAATTAGATTTAAAATAATAAGGTTTATATAGGCATAGTAATATTTATATACAGGAATAGCTCGTACTCTTAAAAAGGGGTCTACAGTACTAGAGGTAGGATATAAAACCTACAAGTACATGATCTTTGACTCCATAATAGTTACCAAGTTCTAAGACGAATTCTAATCAAGATTAAGTTAAAATTTGGAGTTTGGAATAGTAAACTCTTTAGGATTTTATTGCACTACTTTTACATTTAAGTAAATGGTAGGGTAATGTGAAGTTATCGCATGATGTTAGTCATAAAGAAAATGGGAATTCAAGTCACAACTTGACGATATTTTTTTGTGTCGAGGATACTTTAAAATTATGGGCGATGTTAAGCTGATAAATTCGCTATATTGAAACCTAATTAAAATAGAGCTAAAAAGTACATAGTAGGCTTATATTCTGAAAGGATTAGGTCAATTTCTATAATGATAAGCAACACTTTAATTATTTTGATAATAATAGCAATAGACTCTTATGCCCAAGGAAGAGTTATGAAACTATATCATGAGCTCTTTTAAGAACTGGAAATCATTTAGAGTAAAGTTAGAAGGAGGTTTTATCTATCTTAAAGATCTTTCTGATAAAAGACAAACAGTAGGGAGACTTTAATAACCCTTACGACACAAAGATGAATTAATAGCATATTGTGAATCAAGTAAAAGAAACATTAATTTACCTTGCAGGATCTTGAGTCTTCTAAGCAAACTTTTACTCTAGCAGTACTTTTATATGAAAAGAAGTATGTATGGTTTAACGCCTTAATAAACTTTTACTGGGTCAAAATTTACCTGTCAAGCCTGTAAAGATCTAGAAATCCAGATACGTTAGCAATCACTACGTAAGTCCCAACTAGAAAATGGCTCCTCACCTACTTGACATTCAAACCATCAGTACAGCTAATTATTCGAATGCATATTACTTACATCACATATCAAATTTAAAACAACATTAATCTATATGTGTTAAAGTTTAATGGTTACTTTTGTTTTTTGTTTCATTTATTCTATTAGTCGCTAGCAGTTATCTAACTGCAACTGTAAACATTTTATGTTGTCTCAAAATTTTAAATTTTTGTGAAAATTTGGGGTTTTGACATGGGTGATGTATACTTTTTCGATTTTTAAATCAATTACTTTTGTGTCACACATATGGCACTTTATTTAATCATAATAAGTTTTAACATATAAAAATAAATAAAATTTAAATTTAAAAATAAAGTTATTTTAATAAGTTGTGACCAATAAAAAAAATTAAATTGTTTTAAGACAAATTCAAATTACTCATATTTATTAAGAAAATCTTGACACAAAAGTGATTTTTTTAACACAAAAGTGACGAAATCTTGACAAAAAAGTGATTTTTTAACACAAAAGTGACGAAAAGGAATCTATGCCATCCATACATGAAGTAGAATGCACTAGTATACATCAGAACAAATCAACCACCTATCACAAGTCCTCCTGGAAACCTCATTTACTGAAAATATATCGATAACATCTAAGCATCATGTAGATCCACTACCTCTCACAAGTGAAAACATACTAGAAACCCTTTGAAGAAATCAACCACCTAATCACAAATCCTTCTAGGCATCACACTTGCTAAAACTAATCCATAATAGTCATCCATATAGTATATCTACCACCTATTACAGGTGAAAGCATAGTCTCCTCACATGAGAAACTAAGGTTCCAACACATCAAACCCTTCATGGTGCAAGTGTTCATGTTAGGAACACTAGGGTTTCACCACTTAATAAACTTCAACAAGGTCAAGTACCACTCATGTACAGTGTGGATGAAATTTCAACTCCGTCACAGTGTGGATGAAATATAAAAATGGGTTTCTAGTAAAAATAAGGAATATATGGAGATAAGTTGAAATATAAGAAAAAAACAATTTTTTTCCTCCCTTAAAAAATTGATCACTCCTATTTTATTATTTTCCTTAGAAAGTCTATCTTAGACCTCAAAATTCCTTTAATTCCTATACTGGAACAAATCAACCCTGATCATGGGTCATCTTGGGAATATCACCTACTGAAAAGGAATCTATGCCATCCATACATTAAGTAGAATGCACAAGTATACATCAAAACAAAGCAACCACCTATCACAAGTCCTCATGGAAACCTCATTTATTGAAAATATATCGATAACATCTAAACCTCATGTAGATCCACTACCTCTCACAAGTGAAAACATACTAGCAACCCTTTGAAGAAATCAACCACCTAACCACAAATCCTTCTAGGAATCACACTTGCTAAAAATAATTAATAATAATCATCCATATAGTATATCTACCACCTATTACAGTTGAAAGCATACTCTCCTCACATGAGAAACTAAGGTTCCAACACATCAAACCCTTCATGGTGCAGTGTTCATATTAGGAACACTAGGTTTTCACCACTTAATCAACTTCAACAAGGTCAAGTGTAATGTCCCTTTTTGAAATTTTACTAAATGACCAATTTTTCACTTTTTCCCCAATTTGAAACCTTGACTAGTTTTGATGTCTAGACCTCCAAATTGACCCAAATGCTTCCAAATTTTCTCAGAAAGTACATGAATGATAATAGAAATTAAATATGATGTTCAAGGATGTTTTATGACCCCCCAATTACTTCTGCAAACTTTTTTAATGTTATGTTCAAATTAGGAGTCTTTAATAGCAAATTGGGGCTCCAATTCCCCCTAGGTAATTGTCGAATATGGCTTCAAAAATGATCCCAAAGTCATTTGAATTTATGAAAAAAGGATGGGGATGTGTAAGGGACATTTTAAAAGTCTCATATGCATCATGGTTTAGTTTACACATTCTGTTATGACTCTTTCCAAAACAACTCCCAAGTCACAATTTCGACCCTTGGGGAAAATGCACCAAATCTTCTCCCAATGCAATAAAATGAGTAAAATGGATTCCAATGCTTAAGTAATGAAAATTAGAATTGAAATAAACATTAATTACAGTCCATCCATCATACATTTATCATATATACATTCCTCCATTCGAAATAATCAGCATTACCATAGCATACATCAATGTAGTGGGGAAATGGTTATTGTTTGCTCATTAATAATCACTTTTCCTTACAACCATTTGATATTTTGACCCGATAATTTATAAGAATTAATAACGTAGAATATTTATCTTATTACAATCAGTAATTTGCAATTAAAATCTCTCCCAATTCGAAATCATTAGCATTACAATGGTTCACAACAAGATAGTGGGGAAATGGCACTATTTCTTCATTGTTTAACATTTTTACATGAAATATTTTGGAATTTCAACCTGAGAGTCTTCTGAAATTTAAATACATAGTTATTACATCAAAACATAAAATAATGGAGCATTATAAGCTTCCCCAAATATATCAATAGCTCACCCAAAGCGCAATCCCTCCATTGGGATGAATATGGTGTGAAAACTGGAAATAGTTGAGAGAGAGTGCTGCAATAGAAGAATCCACATGATTTCCTGTAGGTTACACCTGAAAATAAGAATCCATTAAATCTCCATGAAATACCTTATTGGCCTCTCCAAACACCAACTTGGATGGGAATCTTTCACCCTCGAAATTGGCTAAGGCAAGAAAACTAGTCATCCACTAGCTCTCACAATTCACAAATGAAAATTTATAAAATGATAAAAATACATTCTCTTGGTTTATTACTATAATTTATAAAAATCCTTAGCTTTCTAAGGTTCCCAATCCATCCATAGACTCAATCCAATTCAATTTTGGGTGTGGGCTCAAGATTTTCCATGTGTCCTCCCTTTCCTAGCTTTCCATCTTCCCCCAATTTGAGTAGGAACCCATTGAGCTTAAACAACTCACATGAGAGATATTTTTGATGCTATATTTCAACCTGACATGTCATATATGTTATATGTTAGCCTTCAGATCTGATTTCTGTCGTAGGTGTCATAGCATCTTCATCATTGTTTTCATAGAGCTAGGGAATCTAGTCCAAGTGTCTCACTAGCTCCAAAACGACTCTTCCTTTCCCATGTAAGTTAAATTTCTTATTAAATTAGAACTATGATGTATATTTACAAATGTATTAACCTTATAACTCATCCAATAAACTTTAGGCTTCCCACGGATTCCAAATTGCAAGAGGAGGTTTCCATTTGGTACTAAATTTCTAGCTTGTGTTGCCCCCATAGTCTCCATGTGTCGCCTTGCTCCTTTGGCACTTAAATTTTCTCTTGTATTTATTTATTTATCTCATTTATTAAATATATATTCCATTCTAATGTTCAAACATCATTTATTGTCCCCCTTCTTCCAAATCCCAAAGCTTCCACCCCAAACCTAGGAAACTAGTAATTTTCCTCCTTGGCAATTATTTGACCCTTAGCATCAATTTGACAAACTCTCATGAATATGAAAAATGTTATTAGGCCATTGTGACCCAATGAAAAATTTGGGACATGACAAATCCTCCCTTCCCAATATTGCTTGTCCTCAAGCAATTTCAAACATGGGTGTTGAAGAACCTGCTTTTTGTATGATTCTTTAAAGTTTCCACTGAGTTTCCCAACTTTGAGTCTTTGAGATTCCATGAAGATTTGAGAGAGGAACCACCATGCTTGTTGCTGAACTAATCTTATTAAAATCACTTCATTAAGTGGGGAATCAATCTCCCATACTTCTTGTTTCCCCAAAAAATTGAAATCAATGGGACTAAAAACTATCCCAGGGTCCCATTGCTTGTAGTGCACTCCAACAATTAAGAGTGCTCTCCAACCCATACCATTAGGAAAGAAAATTCCTAGATCCCATTTTCTCGTATGAATTCTTCCAAAAATCATGAATACATAATATATATCATCAAAGTACATAATAACATAATAAAAATGTACATCAAGGAGGTGCCTCATCAAAAAATCATGAAAGTGCTTATACCTCTAAGTAAGTAGACCACCATTTTCCAAGTGCATACAAGCTTCAAGTGACCAATAAAATATTCTCCAATGACATAGGTGAGGATCCCATGTCCTATAATTACTCTCCCAAAGAATGTAATATGCATCAAAATAATAATCATCCATGCATTATTTCATCCAAGAAGTGAATGAAGAACCTCCATCAAAATCTGAACCAAATAAAGGAGAAAATAAAACATGAAGACTTCAAGTGGCTCAAAGAAGTCTCATAAATACATCCATGAATGAGAGAATCATAAATATGTAACAAAGTATGTGGTTGGAAAAAAACATGTTCTCCAATCATAAATCTATTCACCCCAGTGTTGGATGAAGTTCCTCCAACATCAAATGAACCAAGTGTTGAGCAAAAAAACCCATGAGTCTTCAAGTGACTCCAATGAATATCATAGGTGCATCCATGTATATGTGCATCATCATAAAGTAACAAAGGATGCTTCTGAAAATGTGAATAAGAGTGTTCTCCAACCATGTCATCATAAAAAGTAAATCTAGGAGTTCCATACTCCTCATGTGGCACCATCAAAAGAACCATTTCACCCATACTTAATTGAGACTAATGCTGCAAAACATGGAATGGTAGGATGTAGGAGAATGAAATAACTCACACAAATGATCAAAAAGTGTAGAAGTTTCATCATTGGAATGATCCATATGGGTAGTATCATGCAGCTCCTTCAAAAGTGTGAAACCTTTGTCATAGATTGGTTCCAATGTAGAGGAATCATACGCTTCTTTAAAAACTGCATAACCTTCATCAAGAGACAATTCAAGTTCCTATTCCACCACATCAAGTGTTAAGATCTCTTCAATTTAATATTCAAACACATCAAGCACATTCAAAATTCCCCATTTCTCATGATCCACCATGTCATCATAATCCTCCAAACAATCTACCATTTGACAATCTGAAACATAGGAGGAAAAACAAGAGTCTTGCAACTTTTCAAGAAGTTGCTCATTTTGAATTATGAGCTTATGAATAACTTCATTATTCTTCAAGTAGGATTCATGTAACCATTCGCTAAACTCAATGAATTTTTTTCTATAAAAAATCAAAGACATGAAATTACCTTTGATGTTGCACATTGCTCTTTGAATATTCTCCATGTCTTCAAGGAAGGATGGCTCCTCCAAGGAAGTAGCTCTCCAACAAGAATTTGATACCAATGCTTGAGTGTCATGGAGTATGTTAAGGGAATCTTGGATCTTATTTTCATTCATCTTTAAGGACCCTTCAAGAAAATGAGGCTCTTGCAAATGAACCTCCTCATCTTCTTCCTTCTTTCTTGGACCAATTTCATGAAGCTCAAGTGGTGAAGGGGAATTTGATCTTGTTTCTTCTTCAACTACTACAAGGTCTTCATTTTCATGTTTAATGGAAGTTTGGATTGCAGAAACTCTTTCAAAAGTGATCTCTATGTCACCAAAATAGAGGTGCGAGCACCCACTAGTAGGTACTCCTTCATAGTTCAAGCATCCATCAGTAGATTCTCTTTGTTTCATTTCCAAGGTAGAATGTGTCTCGAAAATATCTTCAATTTTTTCAATAGAAACTTCTTCATACTCATGTGATGTCTCTTTATATTTTTAGAGTCACTTGGTATTGAATTTAGATACTCTTCATGTACTACTTCTTCTACTTCACCTATTTCAGAACTATGTGGTCCATGGGCCTTCTCCTTTTGCTCCTTCAAGCAAGCTGATGCATTTTCCCCCTTGGTTTTCTTAAAATCAATATATTTTTTCCAGCTTTGGATAGCCAAAAATTTGAATCCTTTCATAATATTCTTGGTCATGTCTTCAAGGATAGGTTCAATTATTTTTATTATCTCCTCACCATCATATGAGGTTCTCTTTTCATGCCTAGTCATAGTTTCCCCAAAAAATTGCCTTTTTCTCTTACTTTTTTTTTCTTCCTCTTCAACAAAAGCACTTTTGGTTTCAATATATAATGGTGGTCCATAAATTATTGTACTGATAAATATTAAACCACATCAGGTGCCAAGATCATTATCTGATACCACTGTAATGTCCCTTTTTGAAATTTTATTAAATGACTAATTTTTCACTTTTTCCCCAATTTGGAAACTTGACTAGTTTTGATGTCTAGACCTCCAAATTAACCCGAATGTTTCCAAATTTTCTCAGAAAGTACATGAATGATAATATAAATTAAATATTGTATTAATGGATGTTTTATGACACCCCAATTACTTCTTCAAACTTGTTTAATTTTCTGTTCAAATTAGGAGTCTTTACTAGCAAATTGGGGCTCCAATTCCCCTTGGGTAATTGCCGGATATGGCTTCACAATTGATTCCAAAGTCACTTTAATTGATGAAAATAGGATGGGGATGTGTAAGGTACCTTTTAAAATTCTCATATGCATCATGGTTCAGTTTATACAGGCTGTTAAGACTCTTTCCAAAACAACTCCCAAGTCACAATTTCGACCCTTGGGGAAAATGCACCAAATCTTCTCCCAATGCAATAAAAATGAGTAAAATGGTTTCCAATTCCTAAGTAATGAAAATTATACTTGAAATAAACATTAATCACATTACACCTATCATACATTTATCAGATATACATTCATCCATTCGAAATAATCAACATTACCATAGCATACATCAATGTAGTGGGGAAATGGTCATTGTTTGCTCATTAATAATCACTTTTCCTTACAATCATTTGATATTTCAACCTGATAATTTATAATAATGAATAAAATATAATATTTAGTGTATTACAATCAGCAATGGACAATGAAAATCTCTCCCAATTCGAAATCATTAGCATTACAATGGTTCACAACAAGATAGTGGGGAAATGGCACTATTTCTTCATTGTTTAACATTTTTACATGAAATATTTTGGAATTTAGAACTGATAGTATTCTGAACTTGAAATCCATAGTATTTACATCATAACATAAAATAATGTAGCATTATAATCTTCCCCAAATATATCAATAGCTCACCCAAAGCACAATCCCTCCATTGGCATGGATATGGTGTGAAAACCGGAAATAGTTGAGAGATAGTGCTGCAATATAAGAATAAACATGATTTACTGTAGATTACAACTTAAAATAATACTCCATTAAATTTCCATTAAATACCTGAGTGGCCTCTCCAAACACCAACTTGGATGGGAATCTTTCACCCTCGAAATTGGCTAAGGCAAGAAAACTAGTCATCCACTACCTCTCACATTTCACAAATGATAAAAATCCATTCTCTTGGTTTCTTATTATATTTTATAAACATACTTAGCATTATAAGGTTTCCAATCTATCAACAAACTCAATCCAATTCGAATATGGGTGTGGGCTCAAGATTTACCATGTGTCCTCCCTTTCCTAGCCTTCGATCTTCCCCCAATTTGAGTAGGAACCCATTGAGCTTCCCCAAATCACATGAGAGCTCTCTTGGATGCTCTATTTCGACCTAACATGTTGGATATGCCATATTTCAGCATTCATATCTGATTTGTGTCATAGATTTCATAGCAGCTTCATCATTGTTGTCATAGAGCTAGGGAATCTAGTCCAAGTGTCTCACTAGCTCCAAAATAACTCTTCCTTTCCCATGTAAGATACATTTATTATCAAATTTGACCTATGATGTATATTTCCAAATTTATTAACCTTATAAATCATCCAAGAACCTTTAGGCTTCTCATGGATTCAAAATTGCAAGAGGAGGTTGCCATTTGGTACCAAATTTCGAGCTTGTGTGGGCCCCATAGTCTCCATGTGTCTCCATGCTCCATTGCCACTTCAATTTTCTCTTGTATTTATTTATTTATCTCCTTTATTGAATATTTATTCCATTCTAATGTTCAAACATCATTTATTGTCCTCCTTTTTCCGAATCCCAAAGCTTCCACCCCGAACCTAGGAAGCTAGTAATTTTCCTCCTTTGCAATTATTTGACGCTTAGCATCAATTTGACAAACTCTCATGAATATGGAAAATGTGATTAGACCATTTTGACCCACTGCAAAATTTGGGA
This sequence comes from Pseudotsuga menziesii, assembly GCA_001517045.1. Lineage (NCBI taxonomy): Eukaryota > Viridiplantae > Streptophyta > Pinopsida > Pinales > Pinaceae > Pseudotsuga > Pseudotsuga menziesii. The sequence continues at coordinate 1,206,294 of LPNX010064281.1, read as the reverse complement.
CATGACATCAAGTACCACTCATGTACAGTGTGGATGAAATATCAACTCCGTCACCAAATAGCAATTTTAACAAATTTACTCTGATATCATGTTAGAATTTCCCTGTTATGACTTTTATAACAAATTAAAAAATTCCATATCACACTCGATGTTTCCCAGATCTATCCTCTATGAATTTCAACATTAGGGTTTATCTGGAATATCAATTTACAACAAAAAATAAAAATCAATATTTCATCTCACTCCAAACCAAAATATTGGGCAACCCACGGGGGATTCACCTTTTTGAGCAATATCTTATCATGTTCATTCATAAAGGGGGTTTTTAATTGTGAAAATTAAGGTCAATATATTGTATGTATTGGTGGGGGGTATAGGGTATGGGGGGTATAAAAAGGGGTTTCTAGTAAAAATAAGGAATATATTGTAAAAATAGAGGTTTTTTAATTGGAAATATGTATTGGGAGGGGGGATCAGCAAAATTATTTTTGTAAGTAATTATCAATATCTAGTGAAATTAGGGATATACTTTAATATAACATGAACAAAGGCAATATGTCATGGTTTCACTAAGTAAATACCCTGTCGGAAAACCCAAGTGAAAAGACACTAAATAGATGCCAACAGCTTCCAATCCTTACAACATACTTTTCCAAGCATAAACTAGATTTAAAATTCAATTTATTACAACACAATTTACAACAGTGAAATTTCCCACAATTTTAGACCTATAA
>LPNX010064281.1:1097722-1204947 GCA_001517045.1 Pseudotsuga menziesii | reverse complement strand
AATTAAATTTTCAAAACCAATTAAAAAAAAACAAAACTTTAATTATTTAAATAGTATAAAACATAAATACCATTTAATTTTATACTTTCCTATTAAAATAATTGTTAATAACTAGTTACATCTCTCTCTTTCTCACTCTCTATATCCCAAGTTGTTGGGATTTTATATTTTATTTTTAAAATATATGTTTGATTTTATTATAAAAATGTCTATGCACATTTATGGTATATTTGAATAAAAGTATTATATAAGCACTCTACTTTCGTATTTTGCTTGTACTAAAATTTTTCATTACGTATTTTTACCGTATTGAAATGTATTCCTATCCATATTCGTACTTGAATTTTGCTACTATGATATATATATATATATATATAATAAAAGTATTATATAAGCACTCTACTTTCGTATTTTGCTTGTACTAAAATTTTTCATTACATATTTTTACCGTATTGAAATGTATTCCTATCCATATTCATACTTGAATTTTGCTACTATGATATATATAACTAACAACTTTGTCAAAAAGCTGCTACAATATTCAATCTCTCGAAAAACCTTAGCTAGCAAAAAATAATGAAAACATTAGCCACCGTCAGAAAATATCAAACAAGGCAAGCATCAACACCTCACTTCCTCATTGAATACACCAACAAGCTTTAATCATGCAGGATGTCCACACTAGCATGGTTTTCTTCCTTAGGGATTGCAAACCCTAGCCATGTTACATCACATAATTCATGTCAATACAACTCTAGTGCTAGCCTCCAAATCTACATGTACATAATATGGTTTGAATCCTCAAACCCCGGGCCTTGTACTCTTTCCTCATCACTAGCACCAATACCTCCATGGACAATATTACAACAAATCCATGATCCTTCCCAATATTTACATCCCCAAAGAATAAGGATCCAAAATCATGCAAATAATTAGATCCACTCTCCATGTCTTCTATTAGGTTGGAAATCCTAATGCCATAACAAGAGCCATAAGAACCACAATTATCTCCAATTCCATGTTCTTCTCAAGGGATTTCATGTAAATAAAAAATGCTTCTCAACACTAGAGAAACCTAACATCACTCAAAATAAATATCTCTAAGAACATCCAAGACATTTCTCACTCTCCCTTTATCTTCTCTTGAGTTTTCCTCATGAACCATAGCATCTAGCTCCTAGGGTTTTCTCATGAACTCTAATGTCTCCAAGCCAAGTACAAAGAAGAGTACAATGACAATGAATGAATACAAGAGTACTCTCCTCCTTATATATACAAGTATGTGAGGGATTTTAACATAACATAAATACATCTGTCTACACAAGAAAGAAACATGGAAACCCCACATGGAGCACTCTACATTAAAAGGATGCACATGTGTCAAACTAGGGATTATCCCACCCTAAAGTGAAATCCATCCCAAGTCATGATATTTTTCTCAACATCCCTCCTTAAAGGTGGTGCATTGTACAAAAAAATGCTAGTTCAAGTCTCCCTCTTCCATGGTAGTTCGCTATCCAAGTTTCCTCATGTAAGGCTCCACCTCTAACTATCTGCAACATTCCCTCTCATGTATGTCAACGTGTTCATGAAGATCCAATGCTCCTCAACATATGTGTCTGGTTCCATCTCCAACCTCCATGAAGTTCTCATCAACCAAAGCATACTAAGGTTAAGTGTACAACCTCCAAGGTGTGTGTCACATGGTTCCAAGCTCCAAGGGTTAAGTTATCTTCTCTAGGTTCCCAACACTTTTCCTAGGTGGGTACCTTCCCTGTTTAAGAAACCAACTCCCCTATTCTGCACCTAATGGGTTAGTACACATTTTGATCAAAGTAGCAACCTTTTAGGTAAGGGAACCATGCCAACACTCTAACCAAGATCAAGCATCCACCTAGGCTAATCCATCCATATGTCCATATTGAAGCATTACCAAGGGGCTAGAAGGATTATCACTATCTAAACAAAGTGAAAGAACTAATGGAGTAAATAAAAAACCTAATAATTTCAAGTGTGTGCACTCAATGGGTACATGATTTAATGATGTGTCCAATGAGTACACACACTTGGTACTTCTAGTGAACCTTTAGAAAGATAAACTAAAAATGTCTAAGGACACATATTTACCTTTTTAACCTCCAAAATACTCAACATAATCTATATATAAAAAAAAAATTCTCTTAAATGTATAATATAACATAATTATCGTATTCCAAGTTGAACCCCAATTTGAGAATGATAAATGTGAGTTTATTTTTTTTAATGACTAATTAGCGATACTATAAAATAATTCATATTTAGTATTTCGAGCATATTTAGCGTTTCTCAATAAGATCTTGAGAATATCTTAACCAGGGTGGATTTTATATGTAAATAATTTTTGTCACATAAAAATAGGACACAATCATATTTGACTTGTGTAGCTCCAATTCAATGATTATTATTTAACCGAATTTCTTGAAATTATAGTGGTTATTACATTTCCTATTCAATTACAACCTTTTCCCTTATGAGTCCCATTTTAGTCTCAAATTTCCTCTAATTATTGTTCATATTTTATCTCATGATGATGGGAAAGGGATCTCTAAAGGGAACACCAATGCATATTTGGGGAGCTCCTTTGGTGTGACTATAAACAACATTAGGAGTGTTGGTTTGCACAAGAAATCAAAGTCACTCAAGAATAAAGAAATCATAACATGATCTAATAATGTAATCTTGTATCACTGTTAAAATATCGAACCATTGATATACAGGAAAATGAGAGCAATTGAGAGGTGAATTGTGCAGTAGAATATCAAGAACAATGTGCACTGAACAAGACAAATTTGAGACAAGTATGGTAAGAATTGATCAGCAAATTACAACATTAATCTTCATTATTCCAGCAGTAATACAACAATGTAACAATAAGGAGAAATCAAATCATGTGGATAAGATTCTAATCTACCAACTAAACATGACTAAATGGCTAACTCAGTGTGTCTAAATCATTGCATGGTAGCCACTAGTCTAAATCTTGATGTCTAAATCAGTCTACAATCAATTAAACTAGTTAAACCAGTTAAACAGATGAGGTAGGTGGAAAAATGTGCCACTTTCCCATGCCACCATGCAAAAATGGCGCTAGACTAACTGAGAATGATCTAATTGATTATAACTGGAGGTTGATTCATCATAACTTCCTACCTACCAAAACTATCTAATGGAGGTTGTTGGTGGAACTTAGAGTGGCTCCTAGAATGTATGGAATGGCATCGGTGGCACCAAATGGAATTGGGGGCACTAATGGTGGCAGTGGCACCAATATAATGGTGGAACCTAACTTTGGATAATGACTCCTAAGTTAGGAAAGATGATCAATTAAACTATATATGGACAAGGAAGGATTATATGATCCTAACACCCCTCCTTAATCCTAACTTGGACAACTTGGGCCATGGGAACTAGGCCAAAATTCACCCATACAATCTAAAATAATTTAAGAGCTGCTTAATCAAATAAGCGAAATGGGGAAAACCTCATGGGAAACACCCTCCACCCCCCCCCTGCTCAAAATAAGTAGTGAATCAAGAAAAGAAGCTATACTTAAGAGGAAATTTTCATCTTTGGGTTAAAACTTGTTGCAATTTGCAGCTCTGTGGAGCAGCCATGCAAAATCATGGTTCTTCTATGCATCAACATCCGAGTACCGTGCATGTGAACCTTTCCATATTCTTTCGATCTGTTGAATGTTTCTTTTGTCGCTTCTTTCTGGAGAAGGAATGGAATGATCCATTTTGTTCTTCAATGGGCCAAATTGTGGATCATTTGCTATCATCAAGTAGCATCTTCCTAGAATTTTGTTGCACCACTCTGTAGGTAGTGAAGCTGTGTGAGAGAGTGCAACATAATCATTATGATACTGAGACCTCATTTTTATTCTATCATCTAGATCGCTAGCATCATTCCCAACTGCTTCAATGATATTTTCAACCCATTTAAGCTTCTGATTCAGAATAGGAGCTGGAGCTAGATCTTAATAATCTTGAGGTACAATATCAATATCAATATCATGTTGATATCGTTCCTTATCCTCTAAAACTGAAATATTAGAGAACATATCATTATTTGCAAATGGAGATGTAAGAGAGTTTATACCTCCCCTTTTGAATGGCTGCTGAGATTGTGCTGGAGCTGAGTATGGAAGAAAGTGTGAGAATTCATATTCCTTGGAGGCATGGTTTGCAACACCCTTCACTATAATATTCCCATTTGAGATATCTGAGGTATCCACTAAGTCAGGACCCAATACAACTTGCTTTGGAGAGCCAGTGTGTGTCATCTGATAAACATATAACAAATTTGTTGCAAGAGAGGGAACATAGAGTACATTATGGAACTCACCATGCTGGATTTTAATAGAACCTCTACATGTTGTTGGTATTTGTGAATTATCCCCCATATGAATGTTAGGTCCTTTTGATAGAGTGATATTGGTGGAGGATTACCTGGAGGAAACCGTGGGTTTATATGATCCAGAATCTATCAAATAAACCTTCGACTAAGCGAGGATTTCATTCAAGGCATGGCACCTCTCATGATCTTCTGACAGTTGTCTAGCATCAAAATTCTTTACTCTTTGTGGAAGCGCAATATTGTTATGTTCAAGGAGTGTTGAAAACTGGTCGATGGTATTCTTCATGCACTAGCTCTCTGGATGAAAGCCTCTCATACAATAGGGACGCCTAGTCTTCTCGAATTTATTCTTTTTTCTTGGAACCTGAGGCTCCATCGGAAGATCTTTGATTCTCCTTTGGCTTTGAATCAGTGGCTTTGGGATCCTTCCCTTTGTACTTCCCTCTGTCTTGTGCATTGTTTGAGTCTAACATCAAGAGTGCTTGATTCTTGGAGGTTTGAATCACTCCGATTTGAACCAATTTATCTTGATCTTGTATTAAGGACTCAACAAAAGCATCTAGAACATCTAGATGTAACAATGTATAATTTAAAATCTAGGATGTAATAATTTTCTTGAACATACAGGATGTAATAATGTTCAATATGTTCTTGAACATTATTGCTGGAATTGGGTACTTCACAAGCAAAAACTATAATGAAGAAACTAAAATTGAGGATGTTCTTGAACATCTAGATGAAATGCTTGATAAACTTCAATCAATTGTTGTGGCAGAGATTCATAAGGATTTTATTTCAAGGAACATGGATTCAATATTTATCGAATTAAGCATGAATCATAAGGCTTTGCAATGTCTGAAGAGAATTGATGCTCAAGGTGTACTAAAGGGGGTTAATCCAGCATCAATTTGCAGGGAAATGAAAAAATGGAGCAAAGAAGTTGAGGATATTGATATGGGTTGGGATAGAAATGATGGTTTCACAAATGCAGTTAGGGTCAAATAAGTAAATTCATATGCTTCCTTTATGGTTGAATCATATGAAAAGAGATATGGAACTATAGTTAATGAAGTTTCTTTCAAACTTGGTATTGATTCTCGCATACATTATGATTGAGGTGGGAGGGTATGTGAGATATTATTTGAGTTACTAGAAGACAATGGATTGATATCTTGTGTAAGCCTTGGAAAATGGAACAGAAAAGAAGAATATAGACAAGTTTGAGCACATGCTGCTGATCCTGAAAATGAGGAGAACTTAATGAAACAAATAAATAATCCTTCACAAGATGCCATCAAAATGATGGATGGTATGGTTGTGAAAATTAATTTGTTTCACTTTCATGATCTAGTGGCCATATGCAGTTTAGTATGCAATAATACTATTTCTCCAATGGGAAGTATTTTTTTTCCTTGGTGCACATGTCATAAAAATCGATACACATGGTTACATATGAAACCAAAATTGAAGAAGAAGATACTATCTGTAGTGTTTCTGAATGTTATGCAATGTCAACAGAATTGCTCCTTGTAATCTATGCAAATTTATTACAAGTTTTCAAATTTTTGTTTATATCTTGACATTACTTTCTTAATATAACTATGTTCTTGAATGTTAGGAGACATTGAATCCCATTTTCGAACCAAGCGAAGGACAAGAAGACAAGTTAGATGAGAATATTATAAACATTCAACCAACCTTATCTAGTAGAAATATGACTATTGTGAAGAGTTATCCCATTGATAGAAGAAATGATGAAAAGCCAAACACTTTCATGATTAGTTCTTACCTATAAATTAAGCTTCTTATTATTTCACTAATTACTACCTACTAAAATATGTGGTGCCAATTATAGTTGAGTCTTGGCTCAATGTCCAAGATTGTATATTATTCTCTCCATGCTGGGATCATAACAATTTTAAATATCTTCCATGAAATTCAAAGAATTGCACAAGATTATGACAAGGTTCATCCCACTAGAGGCATGTAGAGAAAAAAAATTCTTCAAATTTAGGAGGAGATGGAGAAAATTGGTGTTCCATGTAATCCAAGAGAACCACACCATCATAAAATCCAAAAGTACAATGATATTAACTATGGTCAATCAGATGGATCAACATCAGACAAGATCCTCATTCAACATGAGGGAATTTTGAAGGTTTAATAATTATTTTAACATATCAATTATTTTTTATGTGGGCCTTGACATAAATAAATGATGATGTTATTAAGTTTTGACTATTGTTGAATGGATCTCAGTGTTATTTACCTTGAACATAAAACTTAGTATTTATTCATATGCGTTGAAACTTATGTATTGTTTCTAGGTTATTGAAGGCTTAGCAAACGAAGAGAAGAATAAAAAGTTGGCGAGGATGTGGAAGTGTTATAGATAATTTCACATGTTTCAACTACAAGGGTGTAGAGAGCATGATGTATATGCATATGATAAAAGGTACATCAGTTTCATCGTATTATCTATATTGAATGGTAGTATCATTTCATTCATGATAAACATTTTGAGCCACTTTCATTGTAGGATTGGATTCCTTGCAAGTGAGTTGCTTTGGTTGTGTTCTTGTTGTTTAGGAGATGAGATGGTTCCATATATGCATGTCCAATGGGCCCATGCTCTTGAGATGACATAGTATATTTGTCCTTATATATTGGGATTGTTAATGAATGAAGTAATGGACAGTAAGCATAAAGAAATGGAAAATTTGAATCGAAACCAAGGACGAGTAAGAGGAGTTCATAGGGAGAATAGATGCACATTTGAACATGATAGAGTGTGTCTTGTAAATGATATGAGATCATATTTTTTCAAGCTTGTTATGAGATCAGAATGTACTTTCCAAAAGTTTAGACAAAGAAGATTCTTTCATTCAAATATTAGAAGTCAACTTCGTGTTGAATATGACAAGTCAACAAATCAATTGAATAAGGAAACTGAAACACAAATGGAATCACGTTTCCATGATGTCACTTGTCAACAAGTGGAAAAACTATTGAACTCATGGGAAAAACAGTCTAAGAAATCATTGATTGCACCACCAACAGTAAGTTTGTCCTAATCTGAAATGTTATCTCATTTGATTTTCATTTTATAGTGTGAGGAGTCATAATGTGCGTGTTTGATTATTAATATGTCCTCCCAGTTCAATAACTATATTCCAAGAACGAAATGAATCACCAAATATGGCAAAGAGTCTTATTGGGAATCACATTGCTTTGGAAAGCACAAACCAAAAAATGGTGTTTAAACAAAAAAAACAACATGTTTTCCCCTCCAATAGTGAGTATTATATCATTCAATTCATTACATACCATCATGTCTTTATCAATCTAGTTGATTTGTGGTTGAAGGTACAAATTTTGCTTGAAATTTAACTTTGTCCACCTCACTGATCTCAGGAAATGAGCCAGGCCAGAGTGATAAAAAACACAAATACAATGGGGAGTTGATTATGATACCTTAATGATGATTGAAGACAATAACAATAAAACTTTTTGGTGTTTCATCCTCAACAACAAATGCATTGGATACAAATCTAATGCAAGAATTTAATGGAGTAACTAATGTTGATATGCCAATGATGGAATCTACGTTTCACAATAGAAAGCATGTGTCATTTTCGATAAATGGGGCAAATAAAAGTGGTGAAAGAAAGAAACTCAAGGGAAAGCTCTTGGAATCCAAGTTATGGAAGCTAACAATCATATTAAAACTGGTGTTGTTAAAGAAAGTAATATACAAGCAAAAAATAGAATTTTCCAAAAGATCAACAAACAACATTGTATGCAAAGTGGTGAAGAACAAAAAAATTATAATGATATGGAATTCTTATGGTATTAATCTATAAAGAGACCTATTTTGATGATATTTTGAAGTGTTGGATATAGATTTGAAAATTTCTAATACTGTATGCACCTATAAGCATTGTATTTACATTTCTCTGTGGAAATAAAAACTTGGAGTTTTCTGAGAAAAAAAAAACATTTACTGAGATTTCATCGTAAATTCATTATATTGTGGTGTGTTATATTACATGTGTAGTTATACTTTATTTTACCCCATAAAAGAAAAATATAATTTTTATTTCATATAAATGAAATCAAGCACAATTGTCGATTGTTACTATTGAAATTCACCAAGTCATCATAAACAATATATGAAAAAGGATATTAAAAGTATTTGGACAATTGCAAATGCTCTAAATATTCCCAACGTTTATAAGAAATGGAATATATGTTCTATCACTCATTAATGTACAACATAAGAAATGGAATATATTTTCTATCACTCACTAATGTACAATAAGAGAAAAATAAAGACAACTAAAAATGAGCTAGAATTTAGAAAACCCCATGATGCAAAAAATGCATTTTTCATTATATGCCAATAAATACATATATACAATGATTTATACATGTCTAGCATGTTTCTGAGGTGGTTCCAATCCCTCCTCTTGAGAATGATACAACTCTATATGGTCTCTCTTTCCTTTTGTATAAGAGTCTGATTCTCCAGAAGCTGTAGGAGGCACTTTTTGTAATTTGGTTTCAAGCTCTTTAATTTTCTGTGTATTTTTCTTTAAAATTTGCAAGCAAGAAACTATTTTCTTCCATCAGCATCTTCAACTTGTCCACATTGTTCCTATAATTTTTTTATTTATCTTTTCCATTACCTTCCAATTCTTGTGGTTTATGGTTCAACTGATTGGTAAATTCATCCAATTCAGCTTTCAGTTCCTTAATTTATTTCTCTCGATTTTCTTCCATCAACTCTGTCTCATTGGTAATTATAGGAATTTCCATAGTCATAGCAACTGGACCCTGTAATTCCTTCTACAAATCAACAATTTTGGATTTAAGTGTTTGAATGTCCATATCACATCCCAAATGCTAAACTTTTCGGTGCTCCAAGAGTTTTGATTCTATATCTCTTATTTTTGCATCATTTTCATCCATACCCGCTTTAATTTCTTTATATAATGGTGATGAACCAAACACATCACCTAGAGAAAATCTTGTTGAGAAGCATTCATGTAGCATCTTCTCTCATTTTGCTAAGGACTTCTCTCTCTCTTCTAAGGACATTGTAATTGTAGGAGTTTTTTTCTTTCCACCCTTACCTTTTCCTATTTTGGTATCCTTACCCTTGTCTCCTTTGGTATCATTACATTCATCCTCACCACCTTATGTACTATTAATTTTTTTCCTCTCCTTTGATTTTTAATTTCTAGTGTCTCAGAGCTCCTTTCTAACCTTTTGCTTTTCAGCTTAGAAATCTTGCTTAGAAATCTTTTTTATCTAATTGGAAATTAATGATTCTAATTCTCCAACTTTTTGTCGGTGGATTTCCTCCCACTCTTTCATATTCAACTGGTATTTTTATATTAATTCTTTATTTTGTTTCAATTTCTTCTTCAATTCATGTACAAAACCCATTTCTGTCTTTAATGGTAGTATATTGAAAATAGGTGACCTTTTTTAAACTCTTCTCTAAGTTCATTATGTTCAACCTTTGCTTTTTCCAAAGCCTCTGTAAACATAACCCTCATTGTCTCAATTTCCATTCCATTTTCATCATTGCTTATGTCAATCTCTTTGTATAATTATGCATACATTTCTTCTTTTCCTTTTATAATTCTACTTGCTTTGAATTGATTATCCACAACTGTCTTTTGCAACCATACTATCTGTTTGAGGCATTCTTCAATATTATTATCTTTTATCAGGAATTTTTCCTCCAAATTGCCTGTAGAGGAAGTTTGTTCGTTGAAATGCTTAATTTTATCATATAGGAAGAACACAAATATAATATCAAAATTATATGATGGATTGTATAAATGCATAGTGGAATCCCTTGAACAAAATTTGACAAAGCAATCATACTCAATTTCCAATTGTTTCGAGGAATTCTATCAAGAACCTCTTGAGGAATGGAAAAGTCAGCAGGAGTTTGTTCCATTTCACTGTCTGTAACCTCCTTCCAATGACCTCTATCTACATGTCTATGTATCTCTTTTAAAGTTGTGGCAACATGAACTACATCAATGGTGACAAAATGATGAGACTATTTTGGTGATTCCTCATGGTGCTCAGGAGATTGTATTGCAAATTCCTCATTCTGCTCTGGAGACTATATTGGTAATTCCTCGTGGTGCTCAAGAGATTATACTATTAATTGCTCGTTCTTCTTAGGAGAATGTACTGAAAATTCATCATTATTTTCCCTGCTATTATGTCTCCTACAGTATGTTTTATGAACAGGTGGTTTTGGACAAGATATATTTTCATGTTGATTGATATCACCAGTCTCTGTTTCAATAGAATGGGGTCGACATAAATCAAATATTTTTTGAAGTGTGCATGAGAAACTAAATTTAACCTTATTCAATTGGATCTATTGCAAGGCATAGTGGATTTTCTTAACCAATAGATAAGCTATATCTACAGGTCTATCTTCAACCCAATGTATGACTACCCTCATATATTCACCAAAAATGTCTTTCCTGTGATGGTTCAAAAATGTCCTAAGGACAATTTGAATCAATGTTTTTTATATTCCAGAAGGGATATCCTGCATTCTTAAACCATTCCTTGGAACATATACAATTTTCCTACAAATTTTATTGGCCATCCGGTTCTTCTCTAGTTTGTGGGTTTTCCAAGAGCTAAAATTCTTTCCCCCTCTGCATGGAATTTTTGTTTCTTGGGAAACCAAATCAGGGTTGAGATATACCCTTGTCCCAAAAATTCTCACTTCCATATTCACAAAATCAGAATTTAAAACTGCCTCGTCTATATCCTTGTTATCAAAACTAAAAATTCCAAACAAAAAGTCGAACACTCCTACTTTCCTCATGATAGTTTCCATACCTGATGGCCAATTCTTTTCATCTTTGCATGCTTTAGTACACTCTTGGATTTTTTTTACTGTGAACCTATCATATATTGACATCCTTGTTTCAACTACATTCGTAGAAGAGGATTCCCCCGTTTCAACTACGCCTGTGGTAGAGGCTGCCCATGTTTCAAGTGCGGCCATGGTTGTCTAGGTTCAAAGCATAATTTATGTATGCATGCCGTATTTCAGACTCTAATTTTGCATGCGGAACATATTTCAGAAACATAACAAATTTCTGATGTAGGACACTTACAAGTATTTCCAAGTCATAATTCATGACTTGGGCAGGCACATTTCCCTAGGCTAACTTCAAACTTTTTAGATTTTTTAAGGCCTTGTCCTCGAAGGATGACATCCCTCGCTTGTTGGTTTTAAGTTTTCATTTTTTATTTTATTGGCCAATATTGATTTTTTAATCATTTTAATCATTTTTATTTTAGGATATGACATGATTTTTTTTAATTACTTTTTTTTATATGTTATGTTACTTTAATCAATGAGTCCATGATGAAGTGCATTAATCATCCACCTATTGGATGGTTCCATCATAACAATTTTCTTTCTTTCAAGTAGGAAATGAAGGGAATTTTCCCAAGTCCACCTGGAACAGTTTTGCAATACTTGCCAAATTTTTCCAACAAGGGCATTCTATGGCATGGTGAAAAATAGGTTGAGTGGTTGTTTTGGCAGGCCAATATTTTCTTGATCATAGAATTATTCCCAAAACATATCCAATGGTCAAGTGAGTAAATCATCCACCTTCAATATTATGTTTTCATAATAATTATATCCCTCACTCATGAGAAATGGTGGGAATTTTCTTAAGGCCATTTAGGCCGAATTGAGCTGCAAAATATGTTGAATGGGTGTTTTGGAAAGCTAATATATTCTTTACCAGAGTCTATCAAAATTTATTCAATGTTGAAGTGGATTAATCATCCACCTATAGGATGGTTCCTTCATAAAAATCTTCTCTCTCTCGGGTAGGAGATGGAGGGAATTTTCCCAAGGCCAATTAGAACAGTTTTGCAATACTTGTCAAATTTCTCCAAAGAGAGCATTTCTGGCATGGTGCAAAACATGTTGAGTCATTGTTTTGGAAGGACAACATTTTCTTAGCCATAGACATTCCAAAATGGATACAATGGCCGAGTGATTAAATCATCCACCTGCAGATTATATTTTCATAATAATTATATCCCTCATTAGTGAGAAATGATGGGCATGTTCTTAAGGCCATTTAGGCCAAAATTAGGTGAAAAATAGGTTGAATGGGTGTTTTGGCACGCCAATATATTCTTTACCAGAGAATTTTTGTCAAAATTTAGTTAATGGTGAAGTGGATTAATCATCCACCTATAAGATGGTTCCTTCATAACAATTCTCTCTCTTAGGTAGGAAATGGCGGGCATTTTCCCAATGCCACTTTGAACAATTTTTCAATACTTGTCAAATTTTTCCAACGAGGGCATTTTCTGGCATGGTGCAAAACAAGTTGAGTGGTTGTTTTGGAAGGAAATTTTTTTATTGACCTATACGTATTTCCAAAATGGAGCCGATGCTCAAGTGATTAAATCATCCACCTACAAGCTTATGTATTCAAAAAAAATCTATCCCTCATAGGTGAGAAATGGTGGGAATTTTCCTAAGGCCATTTAGGCCAGATTTAGGTGTAAAATAGGTTGAATGATTATTTTAGCAGGCCAATATATTCTTTACTAGAGACGTGTTATAAAAAGTGAGTTAATGTTGAAGTGCATTAATCATCCACCTATAGGATGGTGCCTTCATAACAATTTTCTCTCCCTGAGATAGGAAATGGAAGAAATTTTCCCAAGGCCACTCGGAATAGTTTTCCAATACTTTGTCAATTTTTTCCAATGAGGGCATTATTTGGCATGGTGCGTAACAGGCTGAGTGGTTGTTTTGGCAGGCCAATATTTTCTTGACCATAGAATTCTTTCCAAAACAGATCCAACGGTCAAATGAGTAAATCATCCACCTACAAGCTTATGTTTTCATAAAAAAATTATCCCTCATTGGTGAGAAATGGTGGGAATTTTCCTAAGGCCATTTAGCCAGATTTAGGTGCAAAACATGATGAATGGTTGTTTTGGTAGGCCAATATAATCTTTACTAGAGACTTTTTATAAAAATCGAGTCAATGGTGAAGTGGATTTATCATCCACCTACATGATGGTGCCTTCATAACAACTTTATCTCTCTCAAGTAGGAAATGGAGGGAATTTTCCCAAGGCTACTTGAACTAGATTTTCTATACTAATCAAATTTTACAAATGAGGGCATTTTCTGGCATGGTGCAAAACAAGTTGAGTGGCTATTTTGGCAGGCCAATATTTTCTTAACCTTTTACTTTTTCAAAAATGATCCAATGGTCAGGTGCATAAATCATCCACCTGCAATATTATGTTTTAGAAATAATTTTATCTCTCACTGGTGAGAAATGGTGGGCATTTTCCTAAGGCCATTTAGCCAGATTTAGGTGCAAAACAGGATGAATGGTTGTTTTAGAAGGCCAATATATTATTTACAAGATAATTTTTATAAAAATTGAGTCAATGGTTAAGTTCATTAATTATCCACCTGCATGATGGTTCCTTCATAACAAATTTCTCTCTCGGGTAGGAAACGACGGGCATTTCCCCAAGGCCACTTGAACCAGATTTTAAATACTTATCAACATATTTACCAATGAGGGAATTTTATAGCATTGTGCAAAATAGGCCGAGTGGTTTTTGTTAGCGCTCATAATTTACCCACGGTTGTGAAAGGATAATCCCAAGGTAACCACAAAACCAATCTTTAGGAAGGAAGTTGGATTCTTTCTTTCCAGAGAGTGATCTTTCAATATTAAACTCATAGGCCAGAAATGTTTGAAAAATAAACAAATTTTAATAATGAATGTGGCTGAAACAAGTGTTCATTGGGCATGGAGTCATATATGATAACAAACATTAATAGTTCTATTACAAAGGAATTTTAATAGAGGCAAGGTAACTACTTCTCCACAGTAAAAAAGATGGTTTTCTGGTGATAAAGAAGAATTTAGGAAAAGTCCCTTAATATGGCCATATAACAAGGATGAATCCAATATTAAATTTAGAAGAACAGTTTTGTGAATACTTGAAAGCAATGGATCAGATCATATGAGTATGAATTCTAACAGAATATAAAACTCATTCAAGTATGAAAAAGATAACAAAATGAAAGATTAATAGGAAACACATACACATATAAGAAAGGGAAAGTACATAATGCAAAGAGAATAACACAAGAATCTATGTCAAAATGCCTGCTCGACTCTGAAATTTTATTAATCTTTTGATCTCTGTTAATAATATCAGTTTCTCTCACGGGTTCCAGCCCTTGTTACATTGCAAAATGTTGCTTAAATACAAAAACATGTTCCTTGAGTTGATTACTACCTCTATACTAAAAATAGGAAAAATAACTGCCTTATTACATATGTCACTTTAATCCCTAACTGACTAACTACTCAAAATAAATTACTAACTTTAACTGAACTAGTTTTCAACGATCTTCAAAATTTCCTCACTGGCGCAACCTGTACTTGGTCTTTCAAAATTTCTCAGCTGTCTTCCACTGATCGACAGTTGGCAGCTCCAAGATGGCCATTTATTTAGCAAGTACCCTCAATTCCACATGGTATACATAGGAAATTACTGGAAGTCGAGAACAAGTATCTATGAAAGTATCAATTCTTTCGAAATCCACAAATAACTTTTAACTATTGTTTTTCTTGATAAAGACGGTTGCATGTCTTCAAAAATTTTGTGATCCAACCTGCACTTGACTAGCTGAGCATGATATTCCACATGAGATAGAAGTTTACCATTTCCTTCCCAGAAAGAAGGTAAACCCATTTTAAACAATGGTGTAAATAACCCAATAAACATCATAACCTCATGTTGCATGATGTATATTTTAGCCCGCACAGTGTCTAGATGCTGATGCTTTCCAACTACTTTTATTTCCCGTGTAATTACTAAAATTCTATCTTTTATTCCCATTGTTTTCAAGTTATCTTCTGACAAACCATTTAGAAAATTGACTGTATTGTTTTTTTTTTGTAAATAAAACTTTATATTACTATACAGAGTCCATATTACAAAGTAGAAAGACGACTATGGCCGGCCCAAAAATGGGGGGACCTTAGTCCTAGCCAGCAACAGCCCGACCAGGACTTGAGCAAAACTAATTTACCAAAAAATTACAGTGATTTCCCATATCCTTTTACCCCCCCTGATATTTCTATTTCTGTGATGGATCCTGATCCTATTACATGGATTTCCCACCCACAAAAAAGGTGTTTTAGCGGTTCTATCGCCATCCATCCCACAGAAGGAAACATACTTCCTAGTTATAAACCGTCTATGATTATAGAGGCTGAGACACATCATAAAAAAGGAATACATACAGAGAGACAGAGACTGATAAGAAAATCAAATCCCACCAGGATGGATGGTGTTCCAGCGAGGAGCAACAGCAGAGGGACTTCCGGTAGCAGGGAGCTGCATACCTGATATTAGCGACGACGACGAAATCATGGGGCCTGTTGGTCTTCAAGCCTCCTCCCGACCTCTAAGGTTTTCCTGATCGCAGCGACTGGTCTTTTCCCGAGGCCTAGCCGTCTCTAGAGCATGACGATATACTGGGTGGAATGGAAACCCCAGGCGGGCAGCAAGAACATCCAATTTGTGGTGCATGGTGTGACATTCCGCATTGTGTTCCTTCCAGAAAGGAACTGGTTCAACATCCCCTGCCTGTTTAGCTTCCCGCAGCATAGCCGAATGCCCGACCATATGAACCGTGACCCAATATGTCATGAGAATTCGATCATAGGTAGAGGTGCGGCCCGCAGTGTTACCCGGGTCTAGGACCCACTCAGCTACCTCAGTATGAAGGTTCTCCCTGGGCATAGCTTTCGCTTCCACCCAAAGCCCTTCCACCACCCTCTCGACTTCAAGTATAATGCTGAGCGGAACATGCTCCTTATAATGGTCCGCCTCTTCTTGGGCTAAAATCTGCGTGTGAGTAGCCTGGTGTGTCTGGCGTTTGGCCGGATTCCCTTTAGCTAGCTTAATTCCAGGAGCTTCTTCCTTTCCTCCTTCCCTCCTGGGTTGCCGCTTGGGGGCCATTGCGTGAAAATATAAGGGCAAGAATGACCACACGAAGTAGCGAAGGGGGCTCTTGACAGGGCCGAGCTCAACCGCACTGCACCAGGCAATAGGCAAATGCACAGACCTGTGAATTCTGGTGAATAACTTGTCGAGGACGAACACCGGGTCGCTAGGATATAACGGATGATCATCCGTGAGAGCGTACTCATCCCTGAGGTGATCCTGCGTCACGCCCATCATGGAACCCCAGGCTTCCGTCCTGTATTGATTATCCCTGTCTGATCAATAATCCCTGCACTCAGAGCCAAGCGTGTAAAGGCCAGCGCCAGGATGTGATATAAGGAGGAAGGACCGGCCCCGGCGCCGACAGATTTTATCGCCACCCGTTCTCATCTGCATTAGGATTGATGCATGTGGGCATGCTTGTGCCTCCGAATGCCACCTGTTCTCCCGTTCGGATGATCATCCAGCTGTGTGGTCTCGGTTAAATCCTTGATGGCCATGTGACGACATTGCTGGGACCATCCCTCCTCTGCGAAGAAGTCAAGTCTATCACATCGGAAGCCAACTCCACATTCCACCCCAGCATTTGCAAGACAGTCTACCACCTTATTCGCTTCTCTCCTAACGTGGTGAAAGGAGGTGGTGGGGTGCACCAGAAGGAGGACACGCAGGCATTCCAGTCTGTAAGCAAGTCGCCAACTTGGAGAGATTTTTTCGGTCTTTTGGCCACTCATGAGACGTTTGGCCGCTGCAATAAGGATGTTGGAGTCACCTTCTATTATCACTGGAAGGAGACTCCCCCTGATCAGCATTTTCACTCCACGTATGAGGCCTTCCAGCTCAGCGAAATTATTGGTGTCCTCCCCAATGGCTCCCATAAACACTATCGTGATCCGGTCCTCATGGTCACAAACAAGACCACCAAAGCCAGCCTGGCCCGGGTTGCCGCGAGAAGCACCATCAAAATTAAGTTTGAAGACTCCGGGGGGGGGAGCCACCCATGAAGAAGGGATGGATGGGATGCACAGATTATCACGATAACACAGAGCTTCAATCATGGGCTTATTCAATCCCCAATTCTCCGCAATGTGGAGTTCCTCTCTCGGTATAATCTGATCCTGTTCATTCCACTACATACACTTAATTGAGGATAGCAAACTGTCTTGCACCACGTTCCAAATTGCCTCCGAGCTTTTGCATCACCCATGGAAGATCCTTGCATTTCTCTCTTTCCAAATGCACCACATTGCCATGCTCGAAAAAGCATTCCAAATGGTTCTGAGGATGGGGTTAGTGAAAGATCGTGGGTTCCAGTCTCTGATGGTTTGGGATGGGAGCCCCCGGGCCCTGTCACTCCTTCTGAACATCAGCGCCCCCTTATCCCAAATTGCTGCCGCAAAGGGGAAACTATCCAATAAGTGGCCCATCGTGTCCTCCCCGAGTTGGCACAAGCAGCATTGGGACAGACCAATAATCCCGCGTTTTCACAGATTGTCACAAGTGAGGATTCTTCTTTTGACCACCAGCCAGACGAAAAGAGCCACCTTGGGCCATAAGTTGACCTCCCATATTTTTCCCCAGATGTCATCCAAATCCACATTCCTTGTCATCCTGAGGCTGTAGGCCTCTTTGACGCTGAAAGATCCTTTTGGAGATTATCCCCACCATAAATTATCAGGGCCCTCCTGAGTTTTGATAAAGCGTTTGCACAATTCCACCAGGAAGGCCTCCTAGTCTTCCTCACTCATAAGGGCTAGTTTCTCAGGAAAGTCCCACTGCTGATAATATTCTTGTGTTCCCGGATGCCATGACTGGTTCACCAGGAGCCTGCCCCTCTCACTCTCCTGCTGTTTGATATGGTTCCATCGGGGATTTCTTCCGAGGATGGGGAACTGGTTCCATGAGTCATCCCAAAACTTCGCCCGATTGCCATCCCTGATCTCCCAAAAGCTGTGCTCTTGGATTATAGATCTTCCCGCTAAGGCCTTCAACCAGATGGGAGAGCCATTGGGATTTTCGTTATAGTGGATCAGGGCATGATTAGGCCTTCCCTGGGCATATTTTGTGCTCCATAATCTAGACCAAGGTTCCGATGAGTGAGAGACCCATCGCCACCAAATCTTGGCCCCTAATATCTCAGACATGATTTCTGGATCCCTCAGACCGAGACCACCCTGGTCCTTAGGCTTGTAAACATCCTCCTAGCTTACCAACGAAAATTTGTCCTTTTCCCCACTCGATCCCCAAAGGAAATTACGTTGGATGCTTCGGATTTGCTTGAGGGTAGCCTTAAGAGCTACTAAAACCGAGAAAAGGTATGTCGACATTGCCTATAAAATAGACTTGATCAGGATCAACCTACTGGGAAAGTTGAGAGTGCGGAGGACCCAGCTGGATAGTCTTTGCTTTAGTCTGTCCAAAAATTCCTGCCATTCTGCTATTTTTGGTCGTCCAAGCTCCATAGGGATACCAAGGTATTTGGTCAGCAGATTTCCTCTGGAGAAGCATAGGACTCTCAAGATATTCCTCTGGGTTGTCGGGGGGGTGTTGACAAAGAAGACTTGAGACTTGTTGGGATTAACAGCTAATCCTAAGGCCTGAGCAAACAGGTCCAGGCATTTTTTTGAAGCTTCTGGCTTCTTGGACTGAAGGGTGCCCCATGAGCATGGTATCATCCACGAATTGTTGATGCGTCTGAGGGGGAGTCCCCTCCTGAACTTTCACTCCACGAATTGTCCCATGGCTGACCTGGTCATCAATTAGGCGGCTCAGACCCTCCACCATGAGAATAAATAAGAAAGGGGATAGGGGGTCCCCTTGATGAATGCCCCTGGAGGGCTGGAACGATGAATTCAGGGACCCATTGAGGAAGATATTGAAGAAGGGAAAGGAGACCAGGGTCATAACCCATTCCACCCAACTGGGAGAAAATCCATAGGCCCCCAGCATTCTCTCCATGAATTCCCAATTGAGTTTGTCATAGGCTTTTGCAATGTCAAGTTTAATCATCATCCCAGGGATTCTGGAGTTCTTAAGCGAGTGCAGCACTTCATGAACCAGAACAAGTCCATCCAGAATTTTCCTTCCTTCCACAAAACTCGATTGTTCCGGACTTATAAGTACCGGAAGGAGGGGTTTGATTCTTTTAGCTATGACTTTGGATATGATCTTGTATATGACATTGCATAACCTAATGGGTCTAAATTTATCAGGAGACTCCGCACCCGCTTCTTTCGGGATGAGGGTGAGGAAAGTGGCGTTAAAATCTTTCAGGACTCCTCTCTTTAGTCTGGATTCTTCCACAATAGCCAGCACGTCCTCCTTGACCAGGTCCCAGAAGAGGTGAAAGAAGTTGGAAGTGAGCCCATCTGGTCCAGGAGCTTTTCCCAGAGCCATCTGGTTAACTGCCTCCTCCACTTCTTGCATCTCAATAGGCTTGACCAGCATTTCATTATTTTCTGCAGTGACCACTCTGGGAACTAATCTGGTGATTTGTTCAATCTCCCTGCTTCTTTCTCCCACATCTTCCCTGAGGATCTCCGAGAAGTACTGAGTGAGTTCGGTCTCTATTTCCCTCCTAGTGTCCACTCTATCTCCATTTCTAGTTTTAAGCCTATGAATTCTTGAGCTATTCCTGTTCTGGATCACCGAGTTGTGAAAGAATTTAGTATTTCTCTCACCTTCCTTCAGCCATTTCACTCTCGCCTTCTGCTGCCAATAAAGGGCCTCTTGTTTATCTCTGACTTCCAACTACTCCATGAGTTCCTTTTCTGTTTTTTTCATTTCCTCATTCCATCCAGTTTCCATGCCTTTTCTGTTGATGAGGTCCAGCTCCGTCAACAGATGTTTCTTGTCCTCGAAAATGTTTTTGAATTCCTCCCTATTCCATTTGCGAATTTTTGCTTTCAAGGCTTTTAGTTTCTGCTAGAATCGGTACATTATGGTTCCTGGGGGGGGAACAAATTCCTGCCACCACTGACCTACCAAGTTTTTGAATTCCTTGTGTTCCATCCAGAAACTTTCAAACCTAAAGGGTTTCCCTCTGGGAGACCCAGTCCCATCCCAATAGAGGCTGATGGGCCAGTGGTTTGAGCCATTCGCCGGGAGGACAGCCGCCATAATGTCCCCCGTGCTATGCATGATATTTTCTGACACCAAGAAGTGATCCAGACGAGAGGAAACCAAATGCTCACCTCCACGCTTGTTGTTCCACGTGAACCAACCATTTCCTGTTTCCACGTCAACCAGTGGTCCCCGAGCTAGACACTCACTGAATGCTTCTTGGAATTTATCCATGGTTCGTCGTCCCCCCTTCTTCTCTTCAAGGTTGGCGATGAGATTGAAGTCGCCCCCAATAACCCATTGACCCTGTTCCACTTGTTCCTGGATCCATTGGAGGAAACCCATAAAGGAATGCTTTTCCTGGAAACAACTAGGCCCATAGATATTTCCCGCCATACCTCTAACTCCCGAGTCTAGAAAGCAAAAGTCTGCCATGAGTGCAAACTTGTGGGCTCGCCAGTTTGAGAGTTCAACCGATCGTGGTTGCCATAGGATAGAAATGCCTCCTAATTGCCCTACGGCGTCGGTGGCCATAACCTGGCTTCCCTTCCATATTTTGTCTTTGATTTTCAGCAGATATCCAAAACTCCATTTGGTTTCCTGAAGAAACAGAATATCCGGGGACTCCTGTTTAATCTTACATTTTAAAGCTTTCCACTTCCTAGGGTTACTGCACCCTCTGATATTCCATGAGATGAGTTTCATTGACAAACCTTTTTAGCTTTAGAGAAGGCCGCCTGGATCGTAGGATACTGTCCAGATTCGATCAGCCGGACTCCCACCGCTGCTATTCGCTGCTTATTGGTATTTAGTCCACGGTGTAATTCCTCCTCGGGAGATTTCCTTTTGCTGCCCTTCTGGGTCGATTCCTAGACATTCCACCGCGCCTGTTCGGATTATGGACTCCTGGAGAAGTTCTAGTTGATGGCGGGAGACGTATCCTTGTCCTTTCTTTCTGCACTCTTCCTCCAAGGTGTCCAGGTCCAGTTCACCCAGGTCCATGTCTTCACCCTCTTCCTCCTCCACCCCTTCCATCTGCTGAGATTCCTTTGGCTCTGGGGATGCTGGAGGGCCTTCACGTTGGTCTTCTGTCTGAGTCCTAGTCTGCATCCCCTCTCCCTCTTCTAGGGACGCTAGAGCTTTGAACGCATTCCCTTGGGGTTTCTCATGGGTCAGGGTGTCCGAGCGTGCTGGAGGTTTTCCTCCTCCCTTGCCACAGCACTTGTTCTTGACCAGCGTGAACTCTTCTTCAACCACCGAGGTGGAAGGCGCAGGAGTCGTTGGGTTCGTCTTAGGGTTGTCTCTGGGGCAGTTCCTCCCTAAATGACCGTATTCATGGCATAGCCAGCATCTAAAGGGGAGCTGTTCATAGTCGATGGGCTGGATCCATTCTTCATCTTCCCAGTTTAGACTGATTGCTTTCGGTAGTTCTCGGGAGAGGTCCATGTAAACGCAAATCCTAGCAAACGCTGTGTAATGTTGGATCTTTGTTTGTTCTGCAACCTTTATGAATTCTCCCAGACTGTTTCCTATATCGCGTAGGGTCTCTAGGTCCCAATACTCACCTGGGAGGGAGAAAAGGCGGATCCATACTGGGGCCACCATCATATCTTCCGTTTCGGGGTTAAAACGCTCCTTCCATGGCCGCAGGAAGAGCTCCGCTGAGAAGAAAAAATATGGGCCCCCTTCCAAAATTCTGTCTCTATCTTCCTGGTTAAAAAAGATGATGGTGAAGAACCCTTTTGACCCCAGCTGCAAGTCGTAGTGGCCCTTGGGTTTCCACACCCCGTTGATCCACTTAATCAAGTCTTTTTCCCTCAGCCATATCCCCACAAATTTTCCAATAAGAGCCTTTTCCTTCCAGATCCCGATCTTTTCCCTTACTGCCTCGGATCTGATTTGGATCGTAGGGATGGAAGCCGTTCGCGAGAAGCAGCCCCCCATGCTCGTTTGTTTGCCTTTCCTGGAGGCTGGAGGGCCTCCCCCCTGGCCCTCCTCAGCCCTGGAGTATCTTCTCGAGCTAGAAGGCCCATGATCTTGAGTGGGTACCTCTTGCCATGATGTTTCCACGGCCCCCTGAAGGAGGCCCGAATGCCGGGCAGGGCGATCAGCCCCGAACCAACCTACGCCGCGTGCCTTGATCCAAAAGAGGAAGGCCGTCATCCTTCAAACCCTCTCCAGTATCCAAAACCCTTCCGCTCTTACATGCAATGTCCCAGACTGTATTGTTTGTTGTATCTATAGGTTTCTTATTTAAAGCCTCCTTCACTATTGTACAGGTTTGTTTGGCATCTTGTATGATTGTTTCCTTATCCATAATGTAATTTAAATAAGGTCTAAGCTTCCCATATTCTATTATAATCATATCCCAAATGATATGTTTTGCTCCTTGTACTGGCAATTTCCTAGTCAATTGCTTCATAAATTTGTCATTTTTATCTAGGAGATCTTTGTACTTATTTTCCATGGCTTTTCTTTCCTCCTCCTTCTTTAAAGCTGCATTCTCCAGGTTCTTGTTTTGATTCTTAAGACCAATAATTTCTAAATCTCTTAAACTCACATGGGACATGGCTTGCACAATGGATTCCTCATTTGTCTGTACACCCAATGGAATTATCTGTACCTCAAAATCTTTCTTTCTTTCTTCTATTTCCTTCTCCAAATTTACACCTTTTTTTGTTTAAGAACCTTTACATTCTCCATCAAAATCAATTTTATCTTTTTCCCACTCCTTTCTCTCCTTAGCAAACTTCAAAATATTAGCTTTGCAGTCATTTAAGTCATCATTTGATGTCTCTTTTTCTTTCTCTAGCTCGGTTAGATCTGAAGCCTGAATAAGTTGTGTAGCGAGGATTTTTAGCTTTTTCTTGAACAATTGGATTGTATTTTCTTTTTTCTGCAAGTAGATTCTAAGTAGCTTATTCCTTATTGTTTTCACTTCCAATAGCCAACAAATATCCCTAGAGTTTATTGATTTGTTGTTGGTGGGCCTTATTTTCCACCCTTTCTCGCCTTAATTGATTTTCTATATTTGTCTTGTTGTATTACAGCCTAGACACCTTCAGAGTAGCCTTCAGGAAATCATTGTAGATGACTTCTCTAGTATGTTTGTGCAAGTGAATCATGTCTGGTACTAGAATATTTTCTAAATTCAACCTTATCTCTCCCACCCTGTTTTTAGTAGCCATTGCTAAGTTTAAAGAATTATGAGCATTATCCTTAACAGTGACTAAGGAAACATCTTTGCTTAAGATATTTCTAACACCAACATACAACTTTAGAGACTCATCCAAGGATGTATCTCTTTTATATCTGTATTTTTCATATAATTCAAACCTAGTCTTAAATTTATCAGTAGACCCTTCAGGAATCTTTGAAAAATGGATACTCTTTTACTTCAAATGCTGGACCTTTTACTTTCATTTTTTTCTTCTTTTGTTCAGTTTTTGTTACTTCTACCAACTCTCCTTCAACTTCAATATTTTTCCTCTTTGATGTTTCTAAACTATGTTCCTTCTCTATGTCCATTGCATCTGAGAAAGTTCTTTTATTAGTCATTTATTAATGACTAGCAATATGGGTAATTACCTCTGTTGTTGGAATTATAGTCAATGGATCCTTATGTGTGACACTGGTATCATGTATTGGTGATGTAGGATCCTACTGAATCTTCCCTTCATTTTGCATTGGTGAAGGATAATCTAACCAGTTTTCTTTCTCAGCGAAACCCTCAACTTCTTGGTGTTCAAAAGGCGTGTTCTTGTTTACCTATTTTCTTATTGATATGATATGATGAGGATCATAATTTATTGTAGTGGTTGTTTGAAATCCCATCCCTTTAAGAAATATTTCTATCATAGGCAATGCAACCTTGTTATTTATGATGAGGGGTCCAATCACCCAAGGGAATTATATCTCTAAATCCTTTCTGAAACTTATGAAATGTTCATTCTCAACTATTAGCTTTTTTCTCACTTGCTCCAAGGAAAAAATCCTAGGAGTGAGGAAGGATGGAAGAATATATGGATCATGAGAGAAGCCATATACTCTGATAATTGTGTTCTCCTCTAACAATAACCTGTTGATGTATTTGTAACTTTAGAAGGTATTCACTTGTATATTTCTTATTGTATTTCATTGTACCCCGATGAAGATGTTTGTTCCTCTAATCGAGAGATTCATTAATATAATTAATTCATGTAAAGTCATTGAGGTTAATCCTCTGTTGTAAGTCGGGAGTTGTATTAGGGTTATTAGACTCTCCTAGAGAAGTCGACCTTGTAGGGAAGAAAGTCAAATGGAATTTAAGTATAAATAGAGAGTGACCCCATCTATTTGATACACACACACACTCAACAATAGCACATGAGTGAGAGAGGAGTAGCTCTCACAAGTGAGAGAGAGAGCAACTGTCGGAGATCATCTTTGTACTTTTGGGTTTACTTTTTCTATTGGTGCTCATTCTATCTCTGAGGAAGTTGCATGGTTTTATCCTTTATGGTTTCCCCAAGGAAAAATATTTGTGTCTCTTGTCTCTTGTGATTATTGTTGTGCATGTTATTCTCTTAGATAAGATCCTAGATCATATTGATTAAATGATTAAAATCTAACATGGTATCAGAACTAACTCGAGAAGAAGACACTGTGTAGCTGCAGAATCTAGGGATTATTAATTTTTGGGTTTCTCTCCATAGATCATCAGCAAAAGGAGGCTATGCTAACTCTCCATTGAATGGCACATCTTCCTATCGAAGCTGAATCTAATTATGGGCATGTTCATTTTTTGGCCTGTCATTACTATGGGAAATTAGGGATTTTCATAGAAGTGGATTTTTTTAGTGAGCCCAACATAGGATTTCTCTCCTACTCCAAATAAAAATTTAGAGACCAATATCAAAGTTTTTGGTTGGGTAGAACTCCGTGAAAGTCAAACCCTAACTTAACCCTAGACCAGAAAATCAACACTGCAAAAGATCAGCTCCAGATCCAGTTCAAGAATCTCAAATTGGTAAGATCTAAATCTCTTATATTTCCATTTGAGGTTCTCATTAAAGATGTCTCATCACACCAAGCTTGATGAAAATCTTGAAGGAGTTGATAACTTCCGAGCATGGAAGTATAGGATTTCACTTGTTCTTGAAGAAAATGAATTGGACACCTACATAAGTGGAGATGTTCCAGTTCCAGAGGGAGATGAGGCTAAAGCTTTACGCAAGAAGAACTTGGTCAAGACCAAGAGGATTATTGTTGATTCTATCAAGGATCACCTTGTACCACATGTGTCTTCCTTAAAGACACCTAAAGAGATGTTTGATTTCTTGACCAAGCTATTTGAAGGGAATAATATAAATTAGAAGATGACTTTAAGAAATCAGTTGAAGAATGTAAAGATCCAGAATGTAGAGACCATACAGTCATACTTTACAAGGGTCTCTCAAATAAAAAAACAACTTGAATCCACAGAAGAACAAGTAGAGAATGGAGAAATTGTGATGACCACCTTGAATGGCCTCCCTAGGTCATGGGACTCCTTCATTCAAGGGATTTGTGCTAGAAGAAAGTTAATCACCTTCAGCAGGCTGTGGGAGGAATAGGAAACATGAGGGTGTAGATAGTTTGTAAATCCTATAAGAAACTAGTCAGCCCTACTACTTCTCAAAGGTTTATCGTCATTCAAGTAATTATGGACAAAGTTTGCAGCATTTCAAGTTCATTAGACTCCTAAGTTTATGGGTCCCACTTCTAGGATAGTGATATCCTAAGTATATTATGAATTAGACAGTAGGGTCTTAAGTGAAACTTACAAAAATTCTCAAATGGCAGTTTGATGGAGTTCATTTTAGATCAACCATGCATACCTTCCTCCAGTAGACCCACAACAACCTTTATTATCACAAAGTCATTTTCATATTTTTTCTCTCTTTTTTTATACTTTTTCTCCATTTTTTAATATTTTTTCTCTCTTTTTTAACAAGATGTCCTCCCCAGGAAAATTCCCCTCTTTCATTCGGGCCTGTTCAGTACCCCATTGGATTTACCTGGTCATACCACAGGCTGGTATCCGCTGCCAGCGAGCCTGTTCAGTACTCCGACGGGTTAACCTCTTAAACCCGTTTTCTATTAGGGGCTCTTGTTCCAATGTTTCCAATCCCTATAGATATTCAACAAATGATTTTTCCTATGAAGGAGTGGTGGGGGAGAAACTCTGAAAACCATGCTACAGGGTGGGATGGTATATGGATTGGAGGACATCTAGTCTTCTCTTTTTTATTATCATGGAAAAATAAAGGCTGCAAGAGGAATCTACTGAATTAAAGATACACACGATTGATAGATTTACTGTAAAGTGGATGGAGCCATAAGATAATGAGTGAAAGGTGTCTCTAGTCCCAAATATCATCTCTTAAATATAAATTTATAGTAGTGTTCCCCACAAACTAGGAATTTCATTCACCCTTATGCTACCTTGTAGTAAAGATGCTTAAATAACATGCCCTGATAATGAAGCTAGGATGTATGAGTGACCTCTAGGTTTTATATAGACCTTAATTTATGACAAATCCCCATGATGGTTAAAGTTGGTCTTAAGTAAGTGATATAATTAGAAATATGCATGTATGAAAATGAACAATGTTGTAAGATTGTTTTGGTTTATTCATTAACATGATCTTCTTCTTAGTTCTTTTATTTGAAAAATAAAACAAAAAACAAAGTTGTATTATTCCCTAAACTAAGAATGCAACATTTTATTTATATACATTATTCCCTACCCTAAGAAGAAAGAAAACATGTTTATTCAAGTATATGAGCTTTTCCAATGAAACCCAGTGCGAAGTAAAATGAGAATTGTACCTTTATCCACATATGAAAAGATTGTTGCAGTGATTACCTGAATGTGGAAGTTCAACCAACTCACTTTTCTTCACATCAACAGGTGTCGAACGAAGGAATGGTATTGCGGTCGAGTTACCTCCTGAAACCATCTTTTGATGTAGTCTTGGTACTCACTTTCCTTCACTATGTCATACAGATCCCCTTCTTCTAATTGAGCAGTTGTTTGAGCACATGATAGATCTAGTTTGCATGTGGAGAACTATTTAATTTTTTGTTGCTCTCCTTCAGATGTAATCCCCAATGTATCAGCTTCTTTTGCAGTCTCGCAAAGAACATCTTTTTGTAGTGCTTGGGATTTCTGTTCGTCTGTTATTTCGGGAGAGGTTGATAAGATCTAAACTGCTGTCAATATCTTTTCTTCTTGAGAGATCGAGATCCCAACTATTGCTAGGATTTGAGAAAGTTCTCTCATGTTAATGAGCACCTTTGAATCCATTTTGTCGGTTGATAGGTCATGCTTCACACAATGTTTAGTCTCTGGGGTTCTTACAGCACCCAAAAAAAATAAATTATTTTTATATTTTTTCTTTATTTTAGAATCTAATTACAAAATATATCACACACTTGAAAAGAAGACCCTTATGACAAACATAAACAAACCTAAAAAAATGAACTGAACGTAATAGATCTGAATGCAACACCTAAGCTTGCTGAAGAGATAACACACTTGCATAAGAGTAAATGGCAGGAAAGTAAACTAATTAAATTTGCAAGACACACGTACATGAAATTAAACTTGTGAAAAAGTAAATTATCTACGTTTGTGGAAGAAAAAGTACATTTAACTATGGGAAAGTAAGTACCTATGTTTGCAAAAAGTACACTTAAGACAAGTAAATCAAACTTTGCATGAAGTAAACACATTTCTGCGAAAAAGGAACAACAAGGATTTGGGGCGACCCACTGAAGTGGATACGTCAGGCTATCACACTATGGACATTTCATAGTGAAGTCGTCTTTGCGTCTTATCGTTTCCCCTCCCCCTTGTTGTGTAATGTAAATGCAACCTATCTACCCTTATCTACCTAGAATCCAATCCCTTTAGCACCTCCCCGGCAACGATGCCAAAATGTTGGGAAAAATATGCACTATTTAATTCAACACTTAATTTGTCAACTCGGGAAGGGAGCTTGTGAGATGCAAACACTATATGTGCAGAATTGAAGGCTTGAACTAACCTAAGCTAACTAAATATGCAGATGTGCTAACATGCAACTATATGATTTTAATATACATGCATGACTATCATGAGTTAAATGCAAGAATTTAATCTATCTATAAAAACATGAAATTAACTAAGAACTTGGAAAGTAACTATAAATTCAAATCTAATCTAATATTATATTAATCTATTCTACAAAGACAGGAAACTAATCAATAACTAAGATCAAACTATTCTAATTCTATGTTAATCTATTCTATGGAAGGAAATTGCAAATACTAATCTAGAAAGCAGACGCTTGGTTCGAAAGCGATTTAACTAATGAGAGAAAATCTAATTACTTGCAACAAATTATCTGATCTATATTATAAATTGGAGACTATTCTATGTATGCATACGTAAATGCATGTCTAAGAATGCAAGTGCAAATGATTTATGGAAAGCAATGAACTATTTAATTGCAAATTCCTAGAAAGAAAAGCAAGTAAATATGGATTCATAGAAAGCAAAGAAAATATTATTCTAAAGACCAAGCATAAATAAATGCGTTGCGAAACAGTAAACTAATCAAAGCAAACTAAACTTGGAGCTTTATAATCAAATCTAAAACAATAACTGGAAATATATTCAATCTGTAAGCAAACCTACAACAAAAAAACAAAATAGAGTCTACTCTACCTCTTCAGCAAATTATACCATAAACTAAAGAATTTTAACCAATCATAAACAGATCATGCAACTGATTTACAATTTGAAAAATCAACTTACACTAAACTAGGTTATGGGAACTTTTTATCATCAAAATGCAAAATACTGAAAACCCATGCATCTAATACTGAAAAAAAATCTAAACCAAAGATATAATTAGAAAACATTACAATGATACTGAAGAAAGAAATAAGAAACCACAATAAACCAAAACACAATACATAGGGTGAAAGGAGAAAAATAGGAATAAATATTTAATAAATATTTTTAACAATCTAACCAATGATCCTAAAGACAAACATAACCATTACTTAACTACCATAGTCGAAACATAATTAGAAAACTAAAGAAATAGGCTTAAAACATATTGATAACACTAAAGGCTGAATGAAAGATTGTATCGCAGGCTGGAACAAAGGTCTGTATGACAGGCCGAACAAGCCGTCTGAACAGACGATCCGAATGAGAGGCTGTATACAGAAAATGATAGAAAAAGACCTAAATGACCTAATTATTAGCTGATTGCGTGCACATGTAAATACAATGCATAAGGATAATAAATAAACCTATTTAATCATCAAATCTGACAGTAAAATAAACTTAAACAAATTCAAGAACATAAAGAGATCATTTCATATTAATAAATTGAAATGTAAATTGCTTAAACTGATAATTTAGAATATAAAAGAAATAGATAAAACTGAATCTATTTTTTTGATACACACCAATATATTTAACTAGCTTGCAAATCGACTATCAATAAACTAGAAATGAGGTGATTGAAAACAAAACTGAAAGTAAACTATGCGCACAGTTAACTATCTAATTCAGAAATAAAATTGCATTACAAGAATAATAAAACAGACTGTGAATTAAACTAGCTATAGAAAAAGGATGAAAGAAATAAACAAGAAAAGAAAATTCTGGTTGTTGAGGGGCCCTCCCAGCAATCAGATATGTGAAGCTAAGTCAATCAGTCACCCACATAAGACGAAAACCATATATCCACAACTGAAACAGAGATTTTCTATTAAACTAAAGCAAAGCTTTACAAAGAGTTTTTTCTCCTCTCTCTTCAAAACCAAAGAGGTATTTATAAGATGATTACAATGGAAATCAGGTCGACCACATCTTGCTAAAAATAGAGGTTCTTCAATGCTGTAACAACTACCCACAAATTCAGAAAACAACCAACCACAATTTCTAGAAAAGTTAGTTTCAAAGAACCACAATTTTCTCCCAAATCATGGCTATGAATTTGGAGAAAATTCCTCACGAAGATTGAAATGGGCATATTTGGCACAAAACCCATGTTCCATAATTTTCAATTTCTCTTCTGTTTGACTGAAAAGAAACTGTTTGTTAAAAACAGATGGTTTGCATGGGCGTCTGGATGAGCTGTAGTTCATAAATCCGGATTATGAGCGGATTTTATGCTGGTTTGTTGGCCACACTGACTATTGAGTGCTGAGTTCTTGAATGGTGGCTAAGTTCCATTGATTGGGTGTCAGATTCTTGTCGCTTGCCTCCCTCATGTGATGCATGTGTTAATCCTCCATTATGCATGCATTACTTCACAACCTGCACATAAAAGAAAATCTATTAGTTAACAAAAACCAAAGTATGAAATGACAATATATTCAATATGAAGTTTTTAAAACAAATGGTTTTAAAATGAATACATATGCGAACTTTTATCATTTAAATAACCCAATTCAAAAGGAATTAAAGGGTGTTTGGCCATGTTGACATATGATTTCAATAATTAATAAATTATTAAAATTTCATGTCATAATCCATTTTATGTTTTGGTTCACTTGGATATGAGTGGGTTTGAAAAAATGATTTAAAGTTAAGAGAATTGTTTTAATATTTAATTTCTTTTTAATATTTTTATTTTATCCTTTGTTTAAATTTAAACCAATGCTTAAAACTCGTCATTACTTTATGGTTTCAATTTGTATATGCAGGATCGGAAGAAACGGGTAAACCAAACTAGTAAACTAACATGCAATCAAATCTAATTCAGAACTCAGGACCAAAAGAAGGGGCTGAATGGAGTACACAACGTCTTTTATTTGCAAAATACTACATTTAATACATAAAAATAACATATTTGTCTTATTTTACATTTACGAAATTTTAATTAATAAAACATAGTAAAAGACAACCTTATTGAACATAGATGTATTAAATTATGGTAAATAGGTCGAAAATTAATGTAAATAAAGACATTATAAAAGACAATTTTGAGGCCCAACATACCCCCAGACCAAAGGTATGGGACGTCCTCGTTCCATGAATGAATCGAAAGTGGTATTTCATTTATTCAAAAACTCTGCTTGATCATTAATAGTTTATAGGTAATCATTTAATAAAACGAAGCCATCTTTATTACCACATGAAAACTAGAACTTAGAAGAAAAAAAAGTTATGTTATGAGATGACCAAAACAACTTCATATTATTTACAATTTCTTAATACATACAATTCCGCCACTCGTATTAATTCATGCTTATGAAGACTATATAAGTTGAGACTCCCTCCTCAGACTGAAGGAATGACATGTCCTCATGCCATGAATGAATTAAGACTTGGTTAAAGTATAAAACATGAGGGTGTATATAGTTTGTAAAGAATATAGGAAACCAGTCAGCACTGCTACTTCTCAAAGGTTTATCGTCATTCAAGTAATTATGGACAAAGTTTGCATTTGAAGTTCATTAGACTCCTAAGTTTATGGGTCCCACTTCTAGGATAGTGATATCCTAGGTTTAGTATGAATTATACAGTAGGGTCTTAAGTGCAACTTACAAACATTCTCAAATGGCAGTTTGATGGAGTTCATTTTAGATCAACCATGCATACCTTCCTCCAGTAGACCCACATCAACCTTTATTATCACAAAGTCATTTTCATATTTTTTCTCTCTTTTTTTTTATACTTTCTCTCTTTTTTTGGTACTTTTTCTCTTTTTTTTTAACAGGTTGTCCTGCCCAGGAAGATTCCCCTCTTTGAGTCAGGCCTGTTCAGTACCCCATTGGGTTTACCTGGTCATACCACAAGCTGGTACCCACTGCCAACGAGCCTGTTCAGTACCCCGATGGGTTAACCTCTTAAACCCATTTTCTATTAGAGGATCTTTTCCCAATGTTTCCAGTCCCTATAGATATTCGGCAAATGATTTTACCTATGAAGGAGTGGTGGGGAAGCAGCTCTGAAAACCATGCTACAGGGTGGGATGGTATATGGATTGGAGGCCATCTAGTCTTCTCTTTTTTATTACCATGGAAAAATAAAGGCTGCAAGAGGAATCTACTGAATCAAAGATACATACCATTGATGGATTTAGTGTAAAGTGGATGGAGCCATAAGATAATGAGTGAAAGGTGTCTCTAGTCCCAAATCTCGGCTCTTTCATATAGAGTTATAGTAGTGTTCCCCACAAACTAGGAATTTCATTCACCCTTATGCTACCCTGTAGTGAATATGCTTAAATAACATGCCCTGGTAATGAAGCTAGGATGTATGAGTGACCTCTAGGTTTTATATAGACCTTAATTTATGACAAGTCCCCATGATGGTTAAAGTTGGTCTTGACTAAGTGATATAATTAGAAATATGCATGTATGAAAATGAATAATGTTGTAAGATTGTTTTGGTTTAGTCATTAACATGATCTTCTTCTTAGTTCTTTTATTTGAAAAATAAAACAAAAAATGAAGTTGCATTATTCCCTAAACTAATAATGCAACATTTTATTTATATACATATTTCCCTACCCTAAGAAGAAAGAAAACATGTTTACTCAAGTATATGAGCTTTTCCAATGAAACCAAGTGCGAAGCAAAATGATAATTGTACCTTTATCCACATATGAAAAGATTGTTGCAGTGATTACCTGAATGTGGAAGTTCAACCAACTTACTTTTATTTGCATCAACAGGTGTCAAACGAAGGAATGGTATTGCGGTCGAGTTACCTCCTGAAACCATCTTTCGATGTAGTCTTGGTACCCACATTCCTTCACTATGTCATACAGATACCCTTCTTCTAATTGAGCAGTTGTTTGAGCACATGATGGATCTATTAGTTTGCATGTGGAGAACTCTTTAATTTTTGGTTTATCTCCTTCGGATGTAATCCCAATGTATCAGCTTCTTTTGCAGTCTCGCAAAGAACATATTTTTGTAGTTCTTGGGATTTTGGTTCGTCTGTTATTTTTGGAGAGGTTGATAAGCCCTCAACTGCTGTCAATATCTTTTCTTCTTGAGAGATCGAGATCCTAGCTGTTGCTAGGATTTGAGAAAGTTCTCTCATGCTAATGAGCACCTTTGAATCCATTTTGTCGATTGATAGGTCTTGCTTCACACAATGATTAGTCTCTGGGTTTCTTACAGCACCCAAAAAAAATTCTTTTTATTTTTATATTTTTTCTTTATTTTAGAATCTAATTACAAAACATATCATACACTTGAAAAGAAAAGACATTATGACAAACATAAACACACCAAAAAAAATGAACCAAACGTAACAGATCTGAATGCAACACCTAAGCTTGCTGAAGAGATAACACACTTGCATAAGAGTAAATGGCAGGAAAGTAA
The DNA here is from genome assembly GCA_001517045.1 of Pseudotsuga menziesii. NCBI lineage: Eukaryota > Viridiplantae > Streptophyta > Pinopsida > Pinales > Pinaceae > Pseudotsuga > Pseudotsuga menziesii. The sequence goes on along the minus strand of LPNX010064281.1, from coordinate 1,171,038 downwards.
ACTACCTAAATTTGCAAAACACACGTACATGAAATTAAACTGTGGAAAAGTAAATTATCTACATTTGCGGAAGAAAAAGTACATTTAACTATGGGAAAGTAAAGTACCTATCTTTGCAAAAAGTACACTTAAGACAAGTAAATCAAATTTTACATGAAGTAAAGAAATTTGTGCAAAAAAGGAACAACAAGGCTTTGGGGTGACCCACTGAAGTGGATGCATCAGGCTATCACACTATGGAAATTCCGTAGTGAAGTCGTCTTTGCGTCTTATCATTTCCCCTCCCCCTTGCTATGTAATGTAAATGCAACATATCTACCCTTATATACCTAGACTCCAAACCCTTTAGCACCTCCCCGACAACGGCGCCGAAATGTTGGGAAAAATATGCACTATTTAATTCAACACTTAATTTGTCAACCCGGGAAGGGAGCTTGTGAGATGCAAACACTATATGTGCAGAATTGGAGGCTTGAATTAACCTAAGCTAACTAAATATGCAGATGCGCTAGCATGCAACTATATGATTTAATCTACATGCATGACTATCATGAGTTAAATGCAAGAATTTAATCTATCTATAAAAACATGAAATTAACTAAGAACTTGGAAAGTAACTATAGATTCAAATCTAATCTAATATTATATTAATCTATTCTACAAAGACAGGAAACTAATCAATAATTGAAATCAAACTAGTCTAATGCTATGTTAATATATTCTATGGAAGGAAATTGCAAATACTAATCTAGAAAGAAGATGCTTGGTCCGAAAGGGATTTAACTAATGAGAGCAAAACTAATTACTTGCAACAAATTATCTTATCTATATTATATATTGGAGACTATTCCATGTATGCATAAGTAAATTCCTGTCTAAGAATGCAAGTGCAAATGATTTATGGAAAGCAATGAACTATTTAATTGCAAATTTGTAGAAAGCAAAGCAAGTAACTGCGGATTCGTAGAAAGCAAAGAAAATATTATTATAAAGACCAAGTGTAAATAAATGCGTCATGAAACAGTAAACTAATCAAAACAAACTAAACTTGGAGCTTTATAATCAAATCTAAAACAATAACTGGAAATATATTCAATCTTTAAGCAAACCTATAACATAAAAACAAAATACTTCTACTCTACCTCTTCAGCAAACTATACCATAAACTAAAGAATCTTAACCAATCATAAACAGATCATGCAACTGATTTACAATTTGAAAAATAAACTTACACTAAACTAGGTTATGAGAACTTTTTATCATCAAAATGTAAAATACTGAAAACCCAAGCATCTAATAATGAAAACAATCTAAACTAAAGATATAATTACAAAACATTACAATGATACTGAAGAAAGAAATCAGAAACCACAATAAACCAAAACACAATACATAGGGTGAAAGGAGAAAAATAGAAATAAAACTTTAATAAATGTTTTTAACAATCTAACCTATGATCCTAAAGACAAACATAACCATTGCTTAACTACCATAGTCGAAACATAATCATAAAACTAAAGAAATAGGCTTAAAACAAATTGATAACACTAAAGGCTGAATGAAATACTATATCGCAGGATGGAACGAAGGTATGTATGACATGACGAACAGACGGTCCGAATAAGAGGTTGTATACAGAAAATGATAGAAAAATACCTAAATGACCTAATTATCAGCTGATTTCGTGCACATGTAAATACAATGCATAAAGATAATAAATAAACCTATTTAATCATCAAATCTAACAATAAAATAAACTTAAACAAATTCTAGAACATAAAGAGATCATTGCATATTAATAAATTGAAATGTAAATTGCTTAAACTGATAATTTAGAATAGAAAAGAAATAGATAAAATTGAATCTATTTAATTTGATAAACAAAAATATATTTAACTACCTTCCAAATCGGCTATCAATAAATTGGAAATGACGTGATTGAAAGCAAACTATGCGCGCAGTTAACTATCTAATTCAGAAATAAAATTACATTACAAGAATAATAAAACAGACTGTGAATTAAACTAGCTATAACAGAAAGATGAAAGAAATAAACAAGAAAAGAAACCTTTGGTTGTTGAGGGGCCCTCCCAGCAATCAGAGATGTGAAGCTAAGTCAATCAGTCACCCACAGAAGACAAAAACCATATATCCACAGCTGAAACATATATTTTCTATTAAACTAAACCAAAGCTTTACAAAGAGTTTTTCCTCCTTTCTCTTCAAAACCAACGAGGTATTTATAAGATGATTACAATGGAGATTAGGTCGACCACATCGTACTAAAAATAGAGGTTTTTCAATGCTGTAACAACTACCCACGAATTCAGAAAACGACCAACCACAATTTCTGGAAAAGTTGGTTTCAAAGAACCACGATTTTTCCTAAATGGCTATGAATTTGGCGAAAATTCCTCATGGTGATTGAAATGGGAATATTCTGCACAAAACCCATGTTCCAGAATTTTTAATTTCACTTCTGTTTTCCCACAAATCAAGCCCGAAAATCAACTATCTGTTAAAAACACATGGTCTACATGGGCGTCTGGATGAGCGTCTAGATGAGCTGTAGTTCATAAATCCAGATTATGAGCAGATTTTATGCTGGTTTGTTGGCCACACTGACTGTTGAGTTGTTGTATTGTGGTTGAGTTTCATTGATTGGGTGTCAGATTCTTATTGCTTGCTTCCCTCATGTGATGCGTGTGTTAATCCTCCATTATGCATTCATTACTTCACAGCCTGCACATAAAAGAAAATCTATTAGTTAACAAAAACCAAAGTATGAAATGACAATGTATTCAATATGAAGTTTTTAAAACAAATGGTTTTAAAAGGAATACATATATGAAATTTTATCATTTAAATAACCCAATTCAAAAGGAATTAAAGGGTGTTTGGCCATCTTGACATATGATTTAAATAATTAATAAATTATTAAAATTCCATGTCATAATCCATTTTATGTTTTGGTTCACTTGGATATGAGTGGGTTTGAAAAGAGAATTGTTTTAATATTTAATTTCTTTTTAATATTTAATTTTATCCTTTGTTTAAATTTAAACCAATGCTTAAAACTCGTCATTACTTTATGGTTTTAATTTGTATATGCAGGATCGGAAGAAACAGAGAAACCAAACTAGTAAACTAACATGCAATCAAATCTAATTCAGAACATAGGACTAAAAGAAGGGGCTGAATGGAGTGCATAACGTCTTTTATTTGCAAAATATTACTTTTAATACATAAAAATAACATATGTCTTATTTTACATTTACGATATTTTAATTAATAAAACAGAGTAAAAGATAACATTATTGAATATAGATGTATTAAATTATGGTAAATAGGTCGAAACTTAATGTAAATAAAGACATTATAAAAGACAATTTCGAGGCCCAACAGAAAGAAGGGTATATTTGTGGGATATAGTGAAATCTCTAAGGATTACAAAATATATCTCCCAGGATTCAAGAAGATCAACATCAGCAGAGACGTGACATTTGACAAAGACTTGGTTTACAACAAATCCAGCAAGAGACCTGTTGAAGACCTTGAAGAAACAGAAGTACCTAGGATCCAAGATACAACAATTAATGAAGCAACCCCAAAAGAAGATCAGGAAATGAAAGAACCTCGAGAACCTATAGATCCACCCCGTGAGAAGAATTCTTACAAGAGGAAACCAACATGGGTATGAGAGGTTATCCTAGGTGCAGAGAAATATGGCGCTCCAGAAGGAATGCACAGAGAAAGCAAGAGAACTAGGTCATACTCCAGTTATGTAGCCCTGTTGTGCGACATCATTGATAACGAACCTTCCAACTATGAATAAGTGGCAGAAAAGAAAGAATGGAAGGATGTGATGATCAAGGAGTACTAGTCAATCATGAAGAATGATGTCTGGGATGTGGTCCCGAGACTAGAAGGGAAGTCTGTTGCGACTTTCAAGTGGATCTACAAAATCAAGCATGATGCAGATGGCACCATAGAGAAATATAAAGAGAGATTTGTGGCACTTGGCTTCTCCCAAAATGAAGGGATAGATTATGAAGAAACTTTTGCACCTGTAGCTAGATACACTTCCATCATATCAGTACTTTCTCTGGATACAATGATGAAATGGAAGATACAACAGATGGATGTCAAGTCCGCATTCTTGAATGGTGTAGTGGAATATTAAGTGTATGTGGAGCAGCCACTCGGATTTGAGACATATGATAGGGAGACTCATATGTTAAAATTGAAGAAGGCCTTGTACGGTTTGAAATAAGAACCTAGTATGTGGCAGGGCAGGATTGATATCTTCCTGAATAGTTTGGGATTTACCAAGAGTAAAGAGGATTCCAACCTTTACTACAAGGTTGAGGAAGCGAACCCAGTTATACTCCTACTGTATGTAGATGACCTATTTGTGACAGGTGAGGATGGGTTGATTGCTCAAACGAAGAGGAAGCTTGATGCCAAGTTCGAGATGAAGGACTTGAGGATGATGCACTACTTTCTAGGCATGGAGGTGTGGCAGAGTGCGGATCGAATCTCCCTTGGACAAGGGAAGTATGAAGTGGATATCCTAAATAGGTTCAAGATGATGGACAACAAGTCCATGGCCACACCTATGGCATCAAATCTGAAGCTATTGAGTGATGCTTCAACAGAGTCGATTGATGCCACGATGTATAGTCAGATGATTGGGTCCTTGATGTACCCGACAAATACAAGACCAAATATTTTCTTTGCTGTGAAAACATTGAGCCAGTTCTTGACGAATCTGTGACATGTACACCTAATTGATGCAAAGCATATTCTGACGTACCTGAAGGGTACAGTTGATTATGGGCTCAAGTATGAGGCAAATCAAAAGATTAACCTAGAGGGTTATGTGGATTCGGATTGGGTAGTAAGTTCCATTGATAGGAAGAGCACTTCAAGTGCTGCTTCAGTATGGGATCAAGTGTGATCTCTTGGTTTAGTAGGAAGCAGTCCTACGTGGCACTGAGTACAGCCGAAGCAGAGTATGTTGCAACTTGTTTGGCTAGTTGTAAGACAGTGTGGCTAAGGAATATACTGTCTGATTTGTTTGATCTCCAGTTGGATGCTACTTGTATATATTGCGACAACCAGAGTTGTGTGAAGTTGTCATCGAATCCGGTGTTCCATGACAAGTCGAAGCATATCGAGATCAAGTATCACTATATCAGGGATATGGTGCAGAGAGGAGCAATGAAGCTCCAATATGTTGCGACGGACAGAAGATAGCTGATGTATTGACCAAGATGTTAGCCAAAGTGAAGTTTGATTACTTCAGAGATAAGCTTGGTGTTCTTCAGATCGAGGTTCCCTCCAAAGGGAAGTGATGATTTCAGAAGACGCAGATACACATGAGCCTTTCTGACATGGTGGCAAGTTGGGCCTCCAATGGTTGGATGTAAGTGAAGAGCCTTTCCCTAGATGGTAGTAGGTGTGTCCTACCATGCCGATGGATGTAATTGCAGAGCCTTTCCCCAGATGGTAGTGGGTGTGTCCTACCATGCCGGTGGATGTAAGTGCAAAGCCTTTCCCCAGATGGTAATAGGCGTGTCCTACCATACCGGTAGATGTAAGTGTAGAGCCTTTCCCCGGATGGTAGTAGGTTTGTCCTACCATGCCTGTGGATGTAAGTGCAGATCCTTTCCCCGGATGGTAGTAGGTGTGTCCTACCATGCCGGTGGATGTAAGTGCAGAGCCTTTCCTTGGATGGTGGTAGGTGTGTCCAGGTGTGTCCTACCATTTCAGTAGATGTCATTACATAGCCTTTCCTATAATGGTAGTAGGTGTGTCCTACCATGTCGATGGATGTCAGTGCTGAATCCTTTTTCCAGATGGTAGTAGGTGTGTCCTACCACATCGGTGAATGTAAGTGATGTGTTATGTGTATATGGGTTGTGCTCTATGTGACGATGAGATGATATGAATATGATGAGGTAATATTAGGGTACACATTTATTGCAAGGCATGTAATCAGTCCTGGGATGCCTGTACAGGTTTTGTAGTGGCATATAATCATTCCTGGGAGATCTTGCAGGTTTTGCAAGAGGCATGTAATAAGTCCTGGGATGTACCTACTTGATGGCTTGCTCGCAGAGATGATGAAGACCTACATGGAGGCTAGGCCTACATCCAACATGAAAAAGGGTTGGCTTTATAGAACTTCCTATGACGAGTAGACTTGATATATAGCACCATTTGCTCAAGATAGCAACAAAAATGATGATGATGATTATGATCCTTCTTTGATGATGATGCAACTTTGATGATGATCCACTGACGAAGACTTATGCTGATGGAATGTGTCAAGAGAATACCTTCCTAGTTAAAAGGGAGTGTTGATGTATTTGTAACTTCGTAATGTAGTCACTTGTATATTTCTTATTATATTTCATTGTACCCCAATGGAGATGTTTGTTCCTTCGATCGAGAGAGTCATTAATATAATTAAGTCATTTAAAGTCATTGAGGTTAACCCTCTATTGTAAGTCGGGGGATTAGACCCCACAGTTGAGTTGTATTAGGGTTATTAGACTCTCCTAGAGAAATCAGCCCTGCAGGGAATAAAGTCAAGTTGAATTTAAGTATAAATAGAGAGTGAGCCTCTCTATGTGATACACACACTCACTCAACAATAACGCATGAGTGAGAGAGGAGTAGCTCGCACAAGTGAGAGAGAGAACAGTTGTCGAAGATCATCTTTTTACTTTTGGATTTCACTTTTGCTATTGGTGCTCATTCTATCTCCGAGGAAGTTGCGGCGTTTTCTCATTTATGGTTTCCTCGAGGAAAAATATTTGTGTTTCTTGTCTCTTGTGATTATTGTTGTGCATGTTATTCTCTCAGATAATATCCTAGATCATATTGATTAAATGATAAAAATCTAACAAAACCAATCTCCTATCTTTTTGTCTGGTGAAAATTATAAGACTTCCTTCATGATTGGCAGTACCTTGGGTAATTTATCATCGAAAAAGACCTTGTAGACCTCTTCCATTCAAAAATTCATGTACTTGAAGAAATTTTTATTGATTTCATATGTTAAGACCATCTCTGGAAATTGTAAATTCTCCTCATTAAAGAACAAAAATATTCTAACAAAATAAGATTGAAACTTGAAATGTTTTGTGTTGTGGAAATTTACTAGCTGAGAGTGAATACTCTTAGCCATGAATTAATCAAATTTCAGGCATACTGGTTGGGAACACTGTGACTGAGATTGAATTGTACTAATTCTGAACAATAGACTTATTAGCAGCTCAATAACATACCTATCTATATCCAGACCTAAAAATTGGATCATCAATGAAATAACCAATTTAGTTTCCTCCTTGAATAGATTGGTATCTACGGGGAACGACTGATTCTGAAGAGACGCATATGACCTAAAAAAAATGGTGAAAAAGGACTTCTTATGCTCAAGGGTTGCTTCGCAGAAGGACTAAATTAGGTTTTCTTCATTAAAATGTTCTTAGCATAGGGTAAACAAGGAAGGGATTGTAAGTGAATCCCGAATGAATAAGGCATTGAACAGACACATAATTTTAGTCTTGGTTGAGTCCATGACCACTCTTTCAGAAGAAGAATAGTTAAACGCACACCATTCAACAAAATCTGGAAAATTGAGGATTTGTTCTCGACAGAAAAATGTAAAAATGAGACCTAAAAACACCATGTAAGTTTGTACCCTGGTCCTCAAATTTTTTTATCTTTCTTTTAAATTGGTTAATAGAGCCAAAGGACAGAAGAGTATAAAAAATACTATTGTCTCTATCTTCAAATACCTCTTCAATTTTCTAGAATTCTAAGGCATGAATTCTATTTCTTGTCCACCGTTCATACTTAAATAATTTTTGGCAGGTAAAATTTGACCTACATGGTAGACTGATGGGTGGATGAGAATATTTCTAAGCTAGCTTTGTCCACGCAAAACTGTGCTTTTCTTCTCCAATGTGCAAAATACAAATAGTTTTCATCCATGTGCCTTACCTTTTATAGTATTTTATACAATGGAATCCTCTACTATCTTTCAAGCAACTTTCCCAGGTGAATCCTTCTTTGCTTGTATATATATTCCATCTTTATTTTGAATTGTCGATATTAATCATTGGTTAACCTTGCTTTCCTAATCCCGCTGCCCAACATGTCTTTATCTTCCCTACACCTTTCAACAGTGAATCACTTTACCACCGTAGATCTATCGGTTCTTTATTTTCCACCGTAGATCCTCTCCTTGATTTTCCGCTGTCCATCCAGAATGTAAAAAAACGTACATCTTTCATCAACAGATCCACAAAAAACCCTTGATATTATTCTTTATAAATCCCGACCGTTGATTGATTTCTCCCTTTAACTATTTCTCTCAACTCCAACTGTACATCTAGCATGCATATTTTCCCAACGGACTCAATCTCAACCATCGATCTTTATCAATCTCAATCTCAACCGTCAATTGATTCCATCCTTTAACATATTATTTTTATCTCCCTTCTACATTTCTCTGTGCATATTCCAATAACGGAATCTCCATCGACCATAGATCTCACCATTCTTAAATCTATGCCTTTGATTGAGAAGACCCTTTAATACATTCCGCTGATTTTAAACTTTTATTTGTCAGTGCAAATTCTATTAGTGGAATCATCTACAACCGTTGATATTATCAAGCATCAATCCTCACCATTGATTTGTGCGGGATGTAAGCTTTTCTATCGATTTCCGAGATAACTTTCTTAGTGCATGTTCCCCCGCCGGAATCCTTATGCGTCGTAGATCACTTTCCTCTTTAAATATCCACTATTGATCTGTTCGAGGTGTAATATTTTTTGTTGATTTCAAAAATGTGTTTCTCTGCGCTAGTTTCAGTAGCGGAATCATTCTCAGTCATAGATATATTTTTTCTTTTTCCATGACCGTAGATCTAGGCTACCCTTTAAACCTCTTCGCTAGTTGCACAAATCATTTTTCTCGTGCATCTCTTTGTAGCAGATTGATTGTCAGCCATAGATCTTTCCATCCAAGATATTACAGGTGAGCATTTTTCATTTTAAGCTTATTTACAAAGCTTAACCCATTATTTTTCTAGGTAATATAGGTTTTGACTTAGAGTTATCCCTTTTATCATTCTTTAAGCACCTTATATGCATACCTTTGGACATATCATAAAAATTTTCCGTAATATATCGTATTTCTTCTTAGTCTTGCCTCTTCAAACTACTAACCAGAAATGGTGCTAATAGTTGGCTTCAACTGGGCATGTTATCCTCCCTACGAGGTAGTGAAGAACCCACCGTCCATTGCCTATTTTATTTCTCTGTACAAAACATTTTTCAAAATTTTCTAATCTCAAAACTATTTTTTCCTTTTTTCTGTATATAAAATAAAATAAAAATGACAACCCCTCAAGATCTTAGGGATTTCTCTCTGAGATTCAAATCTTTTAGTCACAATATGTACTTATTTTTCAATTCAAATAAATAAATACAATGTCTAACATACACAAATTTACCTTCCATCTCGAGATAAATAGTGTTTCAGAAACCTTCCATTTACAGGGACCCCTTTTAGCTGAACCCCATCTTGATGTTGCGGAATGAATGAAGTATCTCCTCTGAAAGCTGCAATGATATATGGCCCTTTCCACGTATGATCAAATTTTCCATGTTTCTCCTCTTTAGGTGCATCCCACTTTAAAACCAGGTCATCAATCCGAAACTGCTCTTCTTTCACCCTCCTGTCAAAGGTGTTTTTTATTTTCTCTTGATGTACCTGCACCTTATCATAAGCATTGTCCCTTACTTCATTTAACTCAATAATCTGATTGATCCTTCCTTGGATATTGTTTGGATCCTCCTCACGTTCCTGTAGAAAATTCATGATAGGAATACCTAAAGATACTGGAAAAACCACCTATGCTCCATAGACCAACTGGAAAGGTGACATGCTAATAGCCCTTTTTGTACTGATCCTATCTTCCCACAAAGCATACTTCAATTTTGCGTTCCAAGATATCTTGTTTTCTTCCAACAACCTTTTGATTATCCTTACTAAGCTCTTGTTAGAATATTCTACAAGCCCATTCCCCTGAGGATAGTATGCAGTAGAGTGATTCAAACTGATATGATACTTATGACAAAAACTAATCATCTTCTTTGACTTAAAATGATGTACATTATCAGATACAAGCCTTTTAGGACATCCAATCCTTGATAGGATAGTATTCTCTAAAAATTCTATGATAACAGAATCAGTGGGCCTCCTGGCTGGTATAGCTTCAATCCATTTTGTAAAAATATAGTTGTAGTTAAAATCCATCTATGCTGGCCAGAAGAGTTTGGGTTAATTTCTCCAATGAAATCTAACCCCCACTGTTGAAAGGGTGCCTCAACTGAAATGGGATTGGGTGGTAATGACACTAACTTTCTTTTCCCATCATAGATATGACATTGATGGCAAGTGGTGATCTCGTTATAAATATTAGAAAACATGGAAGGCCAATAGAAACTATCCCTCAAGATTTTGTTTGCATACACTTTCCAAGAGTGATTTCCTCCACAAACACCCCGATGAAACTCCTTCATGGTTTGTTGAGCTTCATTCTCCAGCAAACTGTTCAACAAAATACCTCTTGGGTCTTTCCATTACAAATACTTACTCATAATACAAAGATTTGTTGCTTTCAATTTTACTAACTTGGCCCTGGTTTTTTTCAATCCTGGAGGAGCCTATAAGTTCTGCAAAACACAGATGATATCACTATACCATGGAGGTAAATAATTTTTTTTTGATACCTGCAATCCAGAATCCAATTGATTGGAATGATTGGAAAAAAAAATTAACTGTAGGGATTCACAGTTTGAATCAGTCGTCATCTTCGAAATTCCAAGTCCCTTTATCAATTTTGTTGGCTTGATTTCCAAATCATATTCCAGCATAACAACAATCCATGTTGCTCTCTTCCCTTCTGGGTCAAGTTGAGTAAGAATATTCTTCACTACATTACTGGGAACATATGCTATAATGTGGGAATGTAAAATGTAGACTTTGAAATCCTTCAAAGACTTTACCAAGGCATAATCCTATTTCTCCATAATATCATACTTTAATTACCCATCTCTCAGCACCTTGCTGAAGAATGAAATGGGTTGTTCATAATTTTGTTGATTCGTTTGCAGCAAGACTCCATATATTGTATGTTCAGAGGCATAAGAGAAAATCAGAAAATCTTTAGAAAAATCAGGAATTACTAAAACATGAGCCTCTGTTACTACTTTATTGATGTCCTTAAAATATTTCTTGGAATCTACAACCCATTTAATTTCACTGTACTTTTTCAACATGCTTGTAACATTCCTTAATATCTCTGCAAAGATAGAGATAAACCTTCTCAAGAAATTTACCTACCCAATGAATGATTGTACCTCCTTTTTATTCACGGGTTCCTCTACCTTCAGATTAGCATTCACTCTATCTAGGTCAATTCTAATTCCATCCTTTGAAATAATGTGACCCAATAATTTTCCCTCTTTCATAGAAAGATTTTTTTTTTATGTGGTTGAGAGAAATACCATACCTCCTGCACTTTAAAAATACATTTTACATATGTTTTTTATGGTCCCTGTCAGATTTAGAAAATACTATAATGCCATCTATATAAATTACCACAAAGTTATAATTTCCCTCGGCAAAAGCTATGCCCATGGCTCTATAGAAAGTAGATCTTGCATTCATTAATCCAAAAGGCATTTTGACATACATGAAAGTACCCCAAGGTGTAGTAAAAGTTGTCTTTTCTTGGTCTTCAGGAAGGACATTTATCTGGTTGTATCCAGAAAATCCATCCATGGTAGAAATTATTTCAGATCCAACAACTTTTTGTAAAATGTGATCCATTTTGGGAAAAGGATAATTATCTTTTAATGACACTTTATTTAAATTTCTGAAATCTACACATAACCTGGTTTCCCCATTCTTTTTCCGGATGGGTACTAAATTAGCTACCCATTTGGAAAATCTGAGAGTCTCAATGGTTTTCACATTAAATAATTTTCTTACTTCTTTTTCAATCAAGGGAAAAAGCATGGGATTTATTCTTCTTAATTTATGTCTGAAAGGTTTCTCTCCAGGTCTGATAGGAATAGTATTTTGTTTGATGGAGGTATCACATTCCTTCAAATCCTCATAACTCCAAGAAAACACATCAGTGTATTTCTTCATCAGGTTTATATATTTTTCTTTTTCTTCTATAGGCAAGTTTCTTGACAACTTCACAATCTTAAGAGAATCTCCAGTCCCAATATTCTGATCATGAATACCATTCTCATTAGGATGAACCTTTGGATCTTTAGCAACATCATTTTGATCAAATAACTTCTCTAGAGGAATAAAACCCATTGGAATGTAATGAATTTTCAAATAAACTATATGTTTTCCTCCAATCATCTTCCTTAACTTTTTATGTTCAACATCTTCTTCTGCAACTTGTACATTGTCTTGGAAATTTTTGGAATTTCGGTTCTCTGTGTCAATATGTGTATTTACAAATTCATCTGATAGCTCAAAAACTGTTTTAATCAGTAGATCATCTCCAAATACTTGCCAATATTTGTAGTTGTCAGGGATGGAAGTTCTATTTACAATTTCTATTTTATATTTTTTCTTAGAATAAATGGGAGATTTAAAATTTCCAGCAGTAGTAGCCAGAGAATCAGCTACTTGATTTTGCATCCTAGGAATTACTTTGATTTTGTGTTTAGTAAAAGAATTTCCCAACATATCCCACACCCCATTTCTGTAAGCTCTCATTCGAGGATGCTTTGTTTGGTAACTATCATTCACTTGTCTTACTACTAGCTTAGAGTCTCCAAAAACATATATTATTTTTTCCTTCAAGTATTTTAAAGCATTCAATCCTAATAGCAAAGCCTCATACTCTACTACATTATTGTTACATTCAAATGTCAATTTATAAGAATTTACTTTGAAATACCTATATAGAGAAATTATCCAAATACTAGCACTAGCTCCTTCCTTACTAATAGACCCATCAAAATAAATTGTCCATAATCCTTCCTCATTCTGTTTCTTCTCTAAAGCTTCCTGCATTCTAGAAAATTATTTGCCCTCTTTTAATTCAATGAATATTGGAAAATATGGTTGGACATGAGCATCATTGAAAAATATGGAAGAACCCAAATCAATATCAATAACACATATGGGATGGTTGTTTGGTTTGTCTTGGCTACTAACCACACATTCTAGTCTTTTCTCCCTATACAATCTTTTTTGTTCTCCAAAAAAAGGAATGGTTTCGTAAGACATGTCCATTTGCAAAGTCCCTTTAAGTTTTGAATCCCATGACCTTGACAGTAACATACCAGATTTAGGGGGGATATCAACCACAACCACATCCATAATAATACTCTTGGCAAGAATCTGTGCAATTGTTACTACCATGTCTATAATCAACCCCAAACATCTTAATTTTTTAGAATCAAAAGAATATAAGTCTTTGTATGGCCTTTTAATTTCCAATCCTAGACTTTCAACAACTACTCTTCGCATTAAATAGTGTGATGCACTAGAATCTAGCATAGCATTGTGTAGAATCATGTCATGAACATTCAAGATAACATAGAAATGTGGGACATCTTCTTCATCCGTGTCTTCAATTTTAAGACCAAGAACTATTGTAGGGGCATCATTTGACAACTCTACTGTATCTGGATGACATCCTCCATCAGTTTTTACCATCCTGGTTATCTTCTCTCTATACTCATTATTCTTTAACAACTCACATAATGGAATGGAAATCTTTATTTTGGACAGTTTAGACTGTACATTGAACGAAGAAACGGTTCTATCAACATCAACATGTATTTGTTTCTTATTCTCTTTTGACATTTCTCTTATATTATCTGAAACTTTCATTGCTTCTTTTTTTTTATTTTCAAGCACTTTATGTACATTTTTTTCTTTTTTCTTTTCTGCTTGGTTTTTTGTATTTTGTTGACTACTAGAAGGTTGATTTGAAGTGGCCCTTCCTTTATTAATGACTACATCTCTACTTCTCAATTTCAATTTTTTCTGGAAATCATCAATATAATTTTGATATCCCTTTTGATAGTGTTCTAATTCTACCTCAAATGTATTATAATCATCCTCTTAAGAAAACAAATTGCGCTCTTCTTTATTGAGATAAATTCAGAGTCCAAATCATCAAAATGATGTACCTGATTATCCATTGGGTCATTTTCTTCCTCCTCATCAACATAATTCTCTGGGAATGGAGACCTTATTTGTTGGTCTTTAGGATTTCTAAGATTCTTTTGGTCTCTCTACCTAATCTGAGGGGGAGGAAGAGGTCTTCTGAAGTTTGGATTCTTGATTTGTGGCCTAGGCTACTCACTATTTGATGGTCTATTATTCAATTCCAACCTGTCCATTAACCTCTCCATTGTTTTCATCAGTATGTCAAATTTGGAATCATTTGAAAAAGAAGAATTGGAAGGTTGATTTTCTTCTCTCATTTTCCTCCTATCTACCTCCACTCTTTGTTTCATTTTTCCTGAAGCCATTGAATTACCTTCCACCTCTAGAGCATCTTTAAACATGGTAGGAAGATTAGAAGATTTCCTCTCTCTTAATAACAGGGAAAAATCAATGTCAAATGCATCTGCACAATGCAATTTAGTAGCTCCTACAAGGGGTTTAATGTCTATTGGGATTGAATTATAAAACCTCATGAATCTGCTAGAGAACTCATGCATTAACTCAAAATTTACCTTCTTTAGAATATTATACTGGGATAGAACTTGTGAGGGACTCTTCTTATCCTCCCACCTATCTAAAAATAGGGTTTGAAAAGCTTCAAAGGTAGATACAGATCTTGCAAGAAATTATTTAAACCACCTCTTAGCCTCTTCAGATATACTTTGTGCAAATAACCTCATTTTGGTAGCATCATAATCAACTTCTTCCATATCAATAAGATCATCAAATCTGTCTATGTGTTGTCTAGCTGTGAAGTTTACTTCCCCATTAAAAAAGGATATTCTCTGTGAATAGTTCTGGGGAAAGTCATGTAACACAGAAGGTAAGGAAAATGGAGCAAATCTAGCATCCATAGGTCTAGGAGGGTTATGAACAACATGGGGATTTTGAACAATGTTGGGAATATGAGACTGGGAAGTTTGGATTAGAGGATTTATTTCTTCTGTTTTATAGTATTTTGGATATTTTGCCACAGGGATTCTAACAAGTATGACTGGAGTCTATCTGGAATAATTTCCCTTTGTTTCAAATCTAACTTGGACTTAGATATTAACAGAGACTTTTCCAAATTTGTTTCCAACTTGAAATCTTGAAAGGTAATAAATTCTTCTTGATTTTGACAAAATGACCTTTCAACTTGAGAAGTACTTGTTTGTTCTTTACCACGTTGTAGTGCTCTTCCATCGATAAGGGCACTAACCCCATTCTAGTAAATCCTATGTACCATATCTAGTTTGAAGTAAAATTTAACTTTTAATGCAAGTATGATTTCCAAAAAAATTGATATGGTTTAATATTTGGTTGTATGTATTTTTGGATTCAATATTCTAGAATTTAACCAACGATTTCCCATATGCACATACAATTATTTCATGAAATAGCTTACTTTCAATTTAAATAATCAACAAAATTTCACAGGTAAAAATACTTGTTTTGTGTAGGGTTGTAGGTAGTTTGAGTAGCTCTCGCATCCTTCTCTCGTAGCTCCTTTTGACCAATCCATAGTAACCAAACCAATAAACCACCATGTCGACCAGCTTATCGTGTTGGCCCTAGGAAGCCAATAGGTTTTCTATCCCCCAATCCCACAGTCCGATAATCCCCATAGCAGCTTTCCTTAGTTCAAAATCCCTCAATAAATACTGCAGTTTCACCCTTTTCGTTTGAGTTTCCCACCTCCTCAAATCACCGAGCTAACCCCCTCCTCGGTCTTCATCATTTTCTCAAAAAAAATACTAAGTCTAATTCTTCCAAAGAAAACCAACAACCCCCTCTTTCTCCATCAAACCTCTCCTATATACCAATTTTCTCCTCCTAGCTTCATTCTTACTCCACCGCCTTATCTCCCCCATGCTATTGGGATTCTAAATCATTAGTACAATCACACTAACCAATGACACTGAATAATTATAATATTAGTTCTAGGATTTCTCATTCTCTCGGCAAGTCAAATGGTTGAATGTTCATTTAAGTTTTACATTTTGATTCGACTTCCTATGGTTTATTTTAATGCAAGATAATCATGACTTGTCTTATTCAATTTCAAGACAAGTTAAATAGTATAAAATTACCCATCGCTTATTCTTTAAATGTTTAGGATAATATAGTAAATAAATAAAACTTGACTTACATAATGATGAGGATGCTTATATATTTATTATTAAATCAACTTAGATTCGACAAATGATGTTCTGATTCACAAATAAAGTTTAAATAATCATTAAATATAATATAATATCACTAAATCAACCAATCACTTTAAAAAATAATATTCTATTCAACCATATACAACAATCCAAATAAGTAAATAAATAACTTATTGGAAACAATAATGAAACTTATCCTTAATAATAATAATAATAATAATAATAATAATAATAAGTGGTTCTCAAGAATCACCATTTTTTTTATTAGGGATTAATATTACATCATGTTTGAAGTTGTGGCCTTCACAACTGGTGCCATTGTAACGAAAATGTCAAAATCAACCCTCGAATCGAAAAGGGGTGCTACTAGTAGCACCCGTTTCTTCTGTCAAATTAAAGTTGTAGGCATTTTGAAACTATACATAACCTTATAAAAATATTTAGTTTTTTTAATCACTTCAAAAACAAAAACTGTTTTTATCAAAAAAAATATATATATAATTTAGGAAAAAACTTTAAATTTTTTCATTTTATTTAAATGATAAAAAAAATCATTTTAACATACAAAAATAAAATAACCCATTTATAATTAATGAAATATATATTTATTAAAAAACTAAAATACGTTTAAGAATATAAAACACAACAACATATTTTTAATATAAAAAAATAAAAATTAAATTAAAACAACAAACAAATGTTATAATATTTAAAAATAAAAATTAAAAAAATCATAAAACATTAAACTATATAAGTAAAAAATAATATAACATTAAACTATATAAGTCAAATCTTATGGAAAAATTCAAAAGGACATGTATGCTTATGGGACTACAAGAAGAAGAAACATATGGAAATGTTTTAAAATGGAGTGAGCTCGATGTCGAGCATCGAGCCACCACTAACAAGCCATGAGTGTGGCGCCACTCCAAAGTAGTGACTCGATATTAGGCATCGAGCTTCCCACATTTTAACACATTTCCACTTATAGTCCCATAAGCATAAATGTCCTTTTGCTTATTCCCATTAGCTTTTATTAATATAGTTTTAATGTTTTATCAATTTAAAAAAAATAACAAATATTATTCTTATATTTAAACATATTGCCGATGTGTTTTGTATTTTTATTTTTTTAATATTTATTTTTAAATTCTTGTTTCATATTCTGTTTGTTATAAAAAAGTTAATGTTTTTTTAATTATATTTTTAATTAAAATTAGTTTTTTGTTTTTATAATGATTTTAAAAATATATTTATTAGGTTATGAATTGTTTTGAAATATATGTAATTGTGATTTGATGGACGAAAGGGGTGCTACTAGTAAAACATCTGTTAGATTCAAAGGTTTAATTTTTCATTTTCATTACAATTGTAGTGGTTGTGAAAGCCACAGTTTCAGACATAATGTAATTTTAACCCCGAATACAAAGGAAGATGATTTTAGAAGACCACTTTTTCAATTTGGTGGTTGATTTAGGCTTTTGATTGCACTCACATTGGTCGTATTTTCCAAAAATTTATAATTTTATCCCCCCCGCAAAAAAAGGGTGCTACCAATATCACCACTTCTCGATTCATGGGTTCTTTTTGGTGTTTTTTATGCAAAAATATGAGTTTTTATAGTTAGAGTTCTCATTTTGAGGATATAGATCTCATCAACTTGTATAATGTGTTTATGATAGTTATGCTTAGCTTGAGTGTCCTCGCCAATGAAGGACAAGACAATTGACTGTAGTTCCATACAATTGACCATAGTTGACATGACCAACCTGTCATAAGAGGAGTGGGACAAGTATCAACCACACAAACAAAGAGAAGTATTTGATTTGTCATTCGAATTATTATTGTATATCTAATTGCTTAAATAATATTTGTCATAATAATTGTATGCATAGAATTAAGAAGTGCATTAAGCATGTTATAGTGAATGCATTGAGGAACAACATACTATTAATATGCATGTGATGGGTAAGTAGCCTATAATGTTGCACAACATTCCATGGGCCATTGTTTCTTGTCTAGAATGAAACCTCTTTGTTGACATGCTGGGAGTAGTGCACACTCTTGATAGTATGTTCTGGTAGAGATGGAAGGAATCTAGAAAGTTACTGTGTGTATACGAAATATGAATGAATGTTGTGTTGAAGCATTGTATAAGATAGTTACATGTCTTTGTGACCTATGTCATCATGCATAATAATTTTCCAATATTAATTATGAAACGTTTCTAATAATGCAACTGAATTTGAATTGTAGGAAAGATCGTGTACAATCACCTACAAGAGAAGAATGATGAGACTTGTCCTAAAGAACTAGTGGCGATTGTTTAGCTATGACATTTAAGAAGATATACGAAGTCAAACATATTACTAAGGTATAAGGAAAGATTTATGGCTCATGGCTTTCCCCAGAAAGAAGGATTTGACTATGAGACATTTACACCTATAGCTAGATATACTTCGATTAGAGCTATAGTTGTGATAGCTTCAATGATGAAGTGGAAAGTACACTAGATGGACATGAAGACAACCTTCTTGAATGGTGCAATAGAAGAGGAAGTGTATGTGGAGAATCCACTAGGATTTGAGACACATGACAGACAAACACGTGTGCAAGTTGAAAGAGAGGCCTTGTACGGATTGAAGCAGGCACCTAGGACGAGGTACGACAGGATTGAAATTTTTCTGGCGAGCTTGGGATTTACCAAGAGTAAAGTAGATTCCAACCTTTACTACAAGGTTGAGAATGGGAGACCAGTGATATTGCTATTACATGTAGATGACTTGTTTCTAACAGGAGAAGAGAAGCTCGTTGCAGAAACCAAGAAGAAGCTTTCCACAGAGTTTGAGATGGTGGATCTTGGTATCCAATGACCTTGAGAAACAAAAGTTCATCTTAGTAGACTCATTTGATGTGATATGACATAGATCGATACATAAAAGATCAACAACAGAGAAGGATACCAATCACTTCAGTACACGATGTCCAAATGCAGAGGGAGCATGATGCTCAATTTTAGAGGGAACACAAAAGCTCTAATTCAAAGGGAGTGGCTATAGCATAGATCGTGGAGACATATTGAGAGACATTATCAATTATCCTCTATCTAGGAAAGGGTCGTTTGACTTAATATCTCATGGATTTGCTTAGAGTGAAACCGGATTTCTTCCCACACTAATAGGGACTAGATCTCAGAGAGTCAAGAAACTTGTCATGATTCTTGGGATTAGTGGTGTGGCAAAGTCTATATGAGATTTTCCCAAGTCAAGGAAAATATACAGTGGAGATCTTGAATATATTTGGGATCATTAGAGGAAATTTGGGGTCTAAAATGGGCCTTATAAGAAAACACACCAACAATTAAATTTTCTGAGTTGGAATTCAAGAACCAATATAATTTCAATAAAATGTGTCAACCATAATGGTTGAATTGACATGTTTGTCATAAAACAAAACTACTTTTTGTGTTCGTATTTTCGACATATCTCCTTGTCTTTTTACTCATCCAATGAATTTTCGAGCTGATTAGATGCGGAATTTAATTCCACATCCAACAAGTACCCACACTACATACTTTTGACGGACCCCTCTACCCCACAAACAAGAAATACCTGAAAAAATGTGATGATGACATCATCATCACATTTTTCAGGTATTTCTTGTTTTTGGGGTAGCGAGGTTCATCAAAAGTATGCAATCTGGGTACTCGTTCGATGCGGAATTAAATTCCGCATCCAATGAGCTCTCCCGCTCAGAATTTGAGTAAAAACATAGAGAGATATGTTGAAAATACGAACAATAAAGTAGTTTTTTTCATTCTTCCTCCAAAATTAATAACTGTTATTTTATTATTTTAACTATTATTTTATTATTTTCCTTAGGAGGCCCATTTTAGACCTCAAATTTCCTCTAATGGATGGATTGTAAGGATGTGGCTACACCAATGGAATCAAAATTGAAGTTGTTGTGTGATACTTCTTCAAAGACAGTTGATGCTACAATATACATACAAATAATTGGTTCGTTGATGTACCTTACGAGAACTAGAACAAATATATGTTTTGCAATGAACACATTGAGTCAGTACATGGTAGAGTCGAGATGTGTTCACATGATTGCGACAAAGCATTTGTTGAGGTACCTAAAGGGTACATGGGTTTAGATATGTTACAAATCAGAAGATTATCCTACAAGGCTATGTTGATTCAGGTTGGGACGGTAGTGTCACATATAGGAAGATCACTTCAAGATGTTGCTTCAGTTTGGGATCAAGCATTATCTCTCGGTTCAGGAGGAAGTAGACTAGTGTGGCACTCAATATAGCCAAAGTAGAGTACATTGCATCTTGTTAAGCTAGTTGTAATGGAGTGTGGATTCATAATTTATTTACAGGATTATATGATCTCGAGTTAGAAGCGACTTGTATTTTCTGCCACAACCAGATTTGTGTGATGTTTTCTAAGAGGCCAGTGTTTCATGACAAGTCAAAGCACATTGAGATAAGGCACCAATAAATCAAAGACATGGTACATTGAGGAGTAGTGAAGCTTCAGTATCTGGTGATAGACGAGTAGATAGACGACGTGTTGAACAAGCCTCTGCAAAAAATTAAATTTGATTACTTCAGGGACAAGCTTGGAGTTTTCTAGATCAATGTTCCTCGAAAGAGGGAGTAGTGAGCGACACTGCACATGTGAGACGCAGATAGTCACCTAGTGACGTAATTTGTGATGCTAGGAGGGTCTCCACTTGAGCCAATGTTGTAGTGGGTAGTCATTTCGATGATGTAATTTATGCTCACGGACTACACTCATGAGGATGCAGTAGGTAGTCTCATTGGTGACCTAATTGAGTCTCCTGAGTGCTAGTGCTATGGAGGGCATGCACGCATGTGCAAAGACACAGGTAGTCACCAAGTGAGGTAATTTTTGCTCCTTCGTTGATCTCCACATGATGTGATGTGGTAGCATGTAGTCACTTTGATGACATAATTTGTTCTCCTAGGCTACACTCATGAGTTTCATGTTGTCGTGATGTGCAGAAATGCAGGTAGTCACCTAGTGACATAATTTGTGCTCCTGGGCTACACTCACATGTTTCATCTTATCATAATGTGCAGAGACACAGGTAGTCACCTAATGACGTAATTTGTGCTCATGGGATATTCTCCACATGATGTGATGTGGTAGTGAATACTTTAGAGACGTAATTTGTGTTCCTAGGCTAAACCCACGGGTTTCGCGTTGTTGTGATGTACAAAGATGCAGTTAGTCACCTAGAGACATCATTTGTGCTCTTGGGTTTTTCTCCACATGATGTGATGTGGCAGCGGGTAATCACTTTAGGAGACTTAATTTTTGCTCCTCGGCTACAGTCACGAGATGATATGGACACATAGTGTGGTAACGAAGGTGGTCGCTTTGGCAACGTAATGTGTGCTCTTGGGTTGTTACCACTTGATGGCTTGCTCGTACAAAACTTCTAGTGATGTATAGATTCAAGATATGTCAGAAGTAAATGGTCAGAGTATAGAACTGCAACAACACTAATGATGATGATCGTGTTAGAAGAATAAGTTCCTTGTTAAGAGGGAGTGCTGAGGATTATGTAACTTTGGAAGATATTCTTCTTGTATTCTTGATGTATTATTACTGTACTTCCTTCAGAAGATATTATTATTGTAATTGATCATGTAAAGAACCTTGAAAGAATCAATGTAAACCCCTCTTGCAAAGTTGGCTCAGAAGAATCCAGAAGCAACATTAAATAATGTTTATTTAATGTCCCCTTAGAGAAGTTGACCTAATGAAGTTGAGAAGTTGGCCCCATAAGGAAATGTCACTCAAGTGACAAGTATAAATAGAAAGGGCGCACCTCTCATTTGGACACATCTCTCACTCAAGCAAGTTCACCATTGAGAAAGAGAAAAGAACAAGTTCACTTGGGAGAAAAGTAGTTCATTGAATAAATCTTATTCTTGGGGTTTCTAATCTTATCTATATTCGGGATTGTACTAGATTGACGTTGTTCTTACTGACGAATCCATACTGAAGAAGTTGTTGGGTTTTCTTCCCCTTAAGGGTTTCCCAGAGGAGAAAATTTTGTCTCTTTTATGTTGTGTGTGTCTTTCTTTCAGTGACCCTATTACTTATTATTGTGATATAGTGTATTTATTTAAATATCTAATATAACTACTATTCAAGTGTAAAAACTAACATAACTAAAAAACCAAACCTAAACCGATATGAAGCACATGTCCAAAAGCAGACTTATAATCATCAACATCACTAACCCAATCAGAACCCATATATCCCACCAATTTAGTATCACCTGTGTTGTAATACTTGATTCTTCATTATTAAGTACCTTTAAATACATGATTCTTCACTAATAAGTAATGTTAACATATCAGGTTATCTTTTTTGTTGCTATAGTATGGCTCTCATGAATCACATAAATAAGGTTTCCAATAAACTGTCCATATAAAGGAGCATAAACCTTTGGGGAGTCACATTAGTTGGTCAACTTGACCCCACTAATAGGAGCATAACAAGCCTGCAATCTTCCATCTTAAACATTCTAAAAAAATCAAGAGAATAATTATGTTGAGAAAGGGAGATACTTTCATTGAAGTACAAAATTTTGAAGCCAACAAATAAATGAAGCAAACCTAAGTTTGCCATTACAAATGTATCATTCAACTTATCCTCCAAACAATAATCAAATCAATACTAGTCATAGTGAGTATCAAATAATCCACAAATAACACAATGAAGAGAATGTTGGACACATCGAGCACATTGAGAAGGGGGCGGTGAACAGTGTGTATAACTTTTGTTACTTTTTCAACATTAACAATCATCAACATCTCATTATTACCATTATATCAACAATTATAGCTCTTCATCATATATCATCATTATTACCATTATATCAACAATTATAGCTCTTCATCATATATCATCATTATTACCATTATATCAACAATTATAGCTCTTCATCATATATCATCATCACATAAGAAGCATAGAAAAACATAATACACAATATTTTTACATGCAAACCCAAGTATCAGGGGAAAAACCACGGAAGCCTTATAATAATAGTTTTCCAGTAACATTTGGGAGGAGGAAACAACCCCCTTATTACAATGACTTCAATTCTCCAATTACAACTAGAAGGAGGCTACAACCCCCTGATTTATAGACTACAGCCTGAAGGAATATCCAACTCCCTAGTTCTCCTGCTACAACCGGAAGGAGGGTACAACTCCCTTTCCTTGACCCATCCTGCCACCCTGATATGAAGATAGAAACTGAACTACTGAACCACCAACCGCACTGATCCTGCAGACTTGCTAACCAACATATGTTCTACACTGCACAATCATTGTCACTGCTCATCAATTGCTAGTGCTGACCACTACTAATCAACTATCACTTCTCATCATCTGATCACACTACAAAACAAATCATTACTGACCACTGCTCATCACAATTGTACCATACTGCACATTAAACTGTACAAAAAACATGTATTAATCAACCTACCCAATCAAGTTGTACCAATCAATATCTTGCTCACATCATCCAACTCAGTCCATTTAAGTCTGCACACCAAACTCAGTCCACTTGGGTCAAACCAACTACTCATACAACTCAGCTAATCTGAGTCAAAGCATCTGCTCATGTAACCTATGCCAATCCTTCTTAACTAAACATGTGCCAATCCTGTCAAATTTGTCAATATACCTTATGCTAATCACAACCACTCATCATCACCAATGCACATCATCATTCCTTATTACTGTAGATCATCACTGTGCAACATCGTTGTACAACATCACATCACTGTACGCCATCATCATACAACATCATTGTACAACACCATTAAGCAGTGGTGTAATCTGAGTGTAATTTCTGAGTTATCATACATACCATTTATGTGTATATCACCTTGCAAGCTGAGATAGGGAATAGTCCAAGTTTATGCTGAGAGGAGAGCAAGTAGCCCAAAAATTTGAAGACAATCTAAAATTCTATCACATTGTCTGTTGCCACCGAAATGGTCTGCTGCCACCAAAAGTGTATGTTGCCACCGAAATGGTCTGCTGCCACCAAAAAGTGTCTGTTGCCACCGAAATTGTCTTTTTCCATCAAAAAGTGTTTCTTGCCACCGAAATTATTTGTTTCCACCGAAAAGTGTATACTTCCACCAAAATTTCTTGTTGCCACCGAAAAGTGTCTGCTTCCACCGAAATTGCCTACTGCTGCAGATTTTCCTCAAAGACAACCGGAAATTTCAGAGATAGATATCATCTACTTGTTTTTGTTAAATGAGAAATCTTAAGGTGTATTTATACATGTTTCAATGTGAAATTTAACTAGGCCAACTTCTTCAAAGGAAAAATTATTAAAAGATAATTTATCCCCTTTTGTTTGGTTGACTGACTCAAAAAGGTGGGGTACACCAACTTCAAAAATTCATATCTCTTCAACCGTAAGGAGTTAGAAGGCACTCCACATATCAATAGAAATGGCTTGACAACGACTATCTCCCTATGATGGGTTTATTTGAAAATTCTTAGTTTAATACCCTTAAATTCTTCAATTTTTTCAGGACTTCAAAGATCCCATACATAAGGGTTCCAAAGACCAAACCAAGTCAAGTCAATGGGTTATCAATAATAACCAAGGTCAAGGGATTCAAGCTTCATTAATTATGTCATTTTAAATGACCAAAGAATAGGTAATTTCTTATTTTCTAGAGTATGGGCTTCATCAATAGGCTAATACATCAGGAAGGGAACAAGGCAAATTGTGTGAGGGTTTCAAAGAACAAGCTACCATAAAAACAATAAAGAGACCTCAAATAAGCACTCACGCACATGACCAAGCTATAACAAGTACAAGGAGACACATAGAGCATTGATTTGACTTTACAGTGGACGAAGACACAACTTAGGGGTACTAAACAAAGTCAATGGGTAACAAGGGCTTTCTCCATTGTCCCAAGGCCTCCAAGGGATTCAAGCTTGGGCTTGGAAAACCACAAAAGGACTACTTTGACTCCGACAACTATACAAACAACACGCGCAAACCTTGGAATCTTAGGGGCTCCACAAGGAGCACCAAGACCAATACAACCATGACCTCCACCAGACACCATTGGCATCAATGACCAAGCATTGTTGGCATCAATGAGAGCTTAATCAACAGAGAATATTACCATTCACATTTGCTACATAAATACTATGATTTGATTGAAAATGGTTCAAATCAAAATGAAAAAATACCATATCAGTCTATGCATACCATGTCCAAGGCCCCTGTTTCAAGGCATACAAATATAAGTTTCTCAAATTTCACAGAAGTGCAGGGTTAACACCTAACAAAACTTCAAGGGTTTCTCCATAAAGATCTTATTATGAAGATTTCCATGTAAAGACACTCCATTCTCCACATCAATTAGTCTACCTCACAACCAAAACCATCGATGAGAAAGAGAACTAAAAAATCAATTATCTTAGTCACAAGAGAAAATGCCTCAATGTATTGAATACCTTCATTTTGTGAGAATGCATTTCTTACAAGCTAAGACTTGTATCTCTCCATAATACTATTTGAAATGAAGTTGGTCATATAGACCAACTTTCATTTGAGTACATTTTTTCCTTTCAAACAAAGAAACAACACTCAATTATTATTATTCATTAAGAAGTTGGTCTCTATAACCACATAGTTTCCTATTCTTCTCAATGATGAGCATCCTCGTATGACTGAGAATCACATGTATCCATCACCCTAGTCATTAAACAAAATTTTATTGTTAGCTATCGCTTCAAAGTCCTCTTTGAATCATTAACATCACTTGCATCTACATCATTACCTAAACTTTATTTTGTAGCACGCTTAGAACAAGGAGTCCCCCTTCGGGAAGAAGTATTTACCATAGTCTCACCATGAATGTGCTCAAGCACATCATCATAAATCTCAGCACGAATAGGTTGAGTAGTATCTAGTTCCTCAAAATATGAACTCATGGAAACATCAAGTGAAATCACCTAAGGAAGAACAAAGAAGAGTATAATCATAAACCTTATTATCCAAGATAATCAATCTCTAATTGATCACCTCCCATTTACTCAAATTATAAAATAGATAAGCATTTGGGTCTTCAAAGAAATACATCATGATGCATGAAAGACTCTTGGGATCCAACATTCATTTCTCATATAGAATGTAAACCTAAATTATGCATCCAAAATTCCTCAATTGCACAGTAAGACTTTCCTCCCACTCCATCTCTCAAACAATGTCCCATTTCTTGCGACATTGATGGTAACCTTATTCTAAATGGAATCCAAGCAAGTAACAACTTCTACAAAAAAACAGTCTAACAACCTTGTAGCTTGAAGCATACATCTAACCATCTCTACCAAAGTCACGTTCTTCCACTTTGTAACATTATTTGACTAAGTGTATGGCGCAATTCACTGCCATGAAATGTCAGATTTAAACTATCCCCAAAATGCATGAGCCACAATCAACTCTCCATCAAACCTCATACAATTCATAAGTTTACTCCAATGATTTTCAATGAATACCCTAAACTCAATTAATTTCTCTAGATCATGTTTGTATTCTTTAAGAAATGCACCCATGCACACAATCTTTCACTCACTTTTCTCTCCATGTATTGCATTTCTCAAACTTTCCCCAATGATGCACAACCCTCAAACACACCATCACAAGAAATCACTATAGGTATGTTGTGGACCATATATATAGGTTACCTAGTATGTCGTGCCAAAATTTACTCTCATCATTTGCTCTAACCACAAGCACAAATGGCCCTATTAGTCTCTATGTATCGTGGAGCAACAAAACTTACATAAATTTCTCATTTGGGTCCACGACAATATCAAATTTGTTCTTCATATCCTTCACAACAAATTTATCATGCCAAAATTCAACTTTATTTCCATTTTGTGTGATTTGAGGTACAAATAATAGGTTAACACTAAGTTGTGGTACATGATAAACATAATTGATCAATACATTCTAGCAATCAACACTATCACTACTAAAAATAGTAAGTTCAAAATCATCACAAGTATTTTTTTTCTTCCTTAGCATTAACAAATGGAGAAAATAGAGAAACATCCTTGGCCATGTGATTTGAATAACAAGAATCCACGACTCATTCTAAGGAATTTAATGCTTCAGAAATCCTAACAAAATTGTGAATACCAATACCATTACTTTCTGCATGGAATCATTGTTGAGTTCCTTTAATCTCCTTAACATATTTCTTAAGATCTCATCTTCTTACAACAATTCTTCTTGATGTGCTTTGGTTTGCCACAATAATAACCAACCTTCCTTCCCTTTGACTTTAATTTTATTTTTTGCATCCCCATGATATTTACGTTCTGCATGATCCCTTTTATGATTGTCTCCATGATTTCCACCATAATTACCTCCTTGGGTTTTATATTTCTCCTTGCATGTGCCTCTAATGAAGTGAGCATGTTCCTTGTTGCCAAGGCCTCCTTCTCTAACAAGTTTTTACTGCACCTCAATCAACAATGAACAAAAATAATAAAAATTGAAGTCCTTACCATCTTACCTTCCTATCATAAGTCCATTGAATGTGGAAATCAAGACATGATAGTGGGCTCTTGTATTCACAAGAATCCATCGCCATTTCTTTTTTTGGAAGTCTCTGCCTTCTAGTTTTTATTATAGCTCCACACCAGCTACAATATTCAATCTTATCAAATAAAAGTGGGTCAAGAGTGGTGAGTTCTTTCTCAATCTATACAACTCAGTTCTCGGTGATTTTGTCAAATATATTACATCTTGTTTCATACTTCATGCAGACTATCCATCCCAACAGTATGAATGTCAATATCCCTCAATATGTAAGTATTCATCGACCCTATAACTTCATCCATTTTACCCTCAACCATGAACTTTGCATGTTGAACACTACATACATGTACAACAACCATAGTGTATTTCCAAAATCCTTTGCTTCATTGCTAAATATCCATATCATGAGCCCACATGCCATAGTTTTACCCATTGTGTTACAAAATCATGCTTTGAACATATGCTTCATGCTACTAAACAAAACTCATAAATCTAGGCTTCCTAATACTTGATATCGCTATCACCAACCTACATATCCTAAAAATTAGAATCTAATCAAAATTGTCATATAACACCAAGTTATGTATGCAAAATTTGTCTTCCAAAGGATTTAGGAAAAAAAATTCATCCAAGATATTTCTATAGGTATTTGATCATACTAGAAAAAAATGTGAAATAGTAACTTGCCCTAATTTTTCAAAAATAACAATTTTCAAAATATTACACTGAAAGTTTGGTCATTTGAGAAAGCTATGAAAAAATTATGAATATCTCAATTTGTGATAGCAAGAGAAAAATTCACTTCCAAACACTAAAATTTGCATTGTAAGGCATTCATGCATGAACTAATCACCTTGCAAAGTATCTCTAAAAAAATTGCAACCAACGCTTGAAACAATTGTATCCTTTAACAACACCTCAATTCAAGTCCTACAAAGACAAAATAACCAATCCTCTTTAAGTAAATGGCCTCCATGAGTACAAAATGGAATACACAATACTCTTGTGATGCAAAAACCTCGAAACAAAACATTGTAACAATTGGGACCAAGACTTAAGGGAGTTCAACCCATTGCAAATTTCACAAAAATAACACTTCAAGCAATTCATAAATTTCACCTTCTTCTGAAAGGTTCCTTCGATATTAAACCCAAAATTGTCTACCCTATAACTAGTGTAAATTAAAGTACAAAACAATAGAAGTACAATAATTTAGTTTCAAACAACATTTAACTTCACAACCATTGAGAAAAGACACCAACCATCTAGACAAATTTTCAACCATTGTAGAGCAACTTCTCAGTCAATATTCGGATCTAAAAAATGCATCTCTGCAGCAAAAATAACAAAAATGTTACAATATTAAAATCAACCCACTTATCTTCTTCGTCAAATGTTAAATCACTTAGCAAATTTCCATTTTACTTATGTCCAATCAAAAAATTCATAGATAGATCTAAATAGCAAAATATGAGACATGTAGCTGAAAACCAAATATGAAATTGACACAAAGGTATGTATCGCTAGAAACTTCATATATAATCCCAACAATGAAGTACATACCATAGCCTCAAGTTAAGGCTACAAAATCCAATCATCCAAAGTGCTCTAGCTATGGTAAATCATCAAACCCTAGCTCCAACAAGAAAAACAAATGCAAAAATCCCCTCAACATTATCTCCAAGGAAAGACGTCCCCTTTTCTTCTTATTCACAAGTCCATACTAGGAAATTCTCCCAAAACGCTACTCTCCAATCTCCAAGTGTAAAACCCTAATGCTAGAACTCCAAGATTCTCTAAGAAACTCAAAAGAGACCAAGAAACTGCAGTGCCCAAAAGGAAGAAAAATAGGTACAAGATGCACTCCTCTTCTTGGTTGCACCTCTATTCAAGAGGGAGAAAGAATGAACACAAAAGTCACATGAATGAAAGACTCTATCCTTCCTCTATTTATAAGAAATGTAAGGGTGGCCAACAATACAATATGGGAAAAATCCCTTACAAGAAACTTCCATGAGCCCTTGTAGGCCACACAAGTGATATGTCCACTCTAGAATACAAGTGTCTTGCAAATAATGATTTCATGCACAATAAAGATTCCAAGGTAATGTACTATGCAAGGAAAGTTTACACCACTCCATCACAAACCTCCATGGACTCCATCTATCCTCCAATGCAAAATACAAAAATAAACTAACGACCCCTTGAAAGAACATTATCGATGCCCCAAACATCCTCAAGCCATCTACAATCCTCCAAATAGAAATTACCAAATGTCATCTAGGGCTTGAAGTCCTCCATGATGCAAAATACTCCACATCCCCTCCACAACGTTCTTCCACCAAGTGATTCATACATGTGGCCATCATCAAGAGTGTCCACCATCCAAGCAAGAGATCTCCAATTCCCCAAGGGAAGAACATTGAGCCACCAATCAACTAAGCAAGTTACCTCAAGTGTGCATGTCCATCACAAGTCATCCATCATGCTACAATCCAACTATGACCATCTCTCATGGTACGATCCATTTCATACCATCCAAGGGTTGAACATACACCATGTACCTCAAATCTCATGAAGCACCCCCAAAAATGGTGTAAATACTTTTAAAGTAAATCTAACACTCCCTCTTTACAAAGAAATATTTACACCAACACTTGTCAAATCCCTCTACAACACCATCAAATCTATTATTTACAAGTCATCACTAGTTGTATTCCTGAAATCAACCAATGTAATCTACAACAAGACTATCAACCAAGCTATCACAACATCTCAATCCTTCAATGAACATTAACCACCTATGAATATATAGGAATATCTCCCTTAAGCAACAATGAACTGCCAACCTCCATCGTCCTAATCATCATGGATCACCATCAAAGAACACCACATCATGAACTCTCTAGGACATCTTGCAAAGACAATCACGAATGTAATACCCTGTTTTAATCCCCGCTTGCATTAAAATAAATAGGATACATATGTTGTAAATAATCTTGGTGCAGAGCTCAAGGCCAAGGCCCCACCATGGATTTGGTCATGTTGTGTTTTGATTAGGAATGGTCACCGATGGTATATCGGGACATGTGGCATATATTTAATTACGACATCATGTATACACGCTTTTTAATTAAAACAACTCAACCAGCTATGTTCGCAGCAACTAAATTGAGAAGGGGCATGATTCCAAAGGAGAAGGAAAGGGGGGACGTGAATGTGGAACGTGGAGCCACGAGAGAAAATTATGTGTCACCACCTCCCTTGGGAACCGTTTCTTCCCACTCCCTCGATTCTTGGCCGTTCGTCTTCCTCATGCAGGACAGGGGAATAAAACGTTTACCAATCGTTGTGTGGGGGTTCGCTCTCTCTATCTCGCTGATTGTCGGTCTGTAATTCGCTTCTTACCACCCACGCAGAGAACCAATTTCATCTCCACGCATTGGACTATGGATTGTTTTCGTTCACCATCCGGATTGCAGTGGAAATTCTGGGAATTGCCTTTCCACAGATTGATGAGATCGAGGGTGATTCTTCCTGTGAATCCGCGCTGAGCGGTGGATGTTGGCCGTGACTTTTGATCATTTTCTGGTCTGTGTGAGTCTAACAGCGACGGTATTGAAGATTTATTGGCCGTGTGTTCATCGGATTTGTCCCTGGACTATATTTGGGTTGGTGAATGATGGCCTGAGGTGCTTGACAAACCTGGTGGGTTGAGAACCACACGGACAGAGCTATTGAGATGGATTTCTTCTCCACAACCCCTGAAGAGCACTGGAGGGAAGATCAAGGTCTGAGGAACTGCGTTGTAGAGAAGGGGCTGACTTCCTTGTGTTGGGTGTGTGTGGGTGTTCTAGAATCTAGGCTGGCTTTGGTGTTGGTGTCTGCAGCTCTTCAGTGAGCTCACCAGCTTAGCATTAGCCCTTCCCAACTCTTGGATGGCCTGATAAATCCAACTCTGTTGGCTTGGCTGATCTGTTGTTCGCCTGATAAAACCAACCGTATTGGCTTGGCTGAACTGTGTACTCTTGTGGTGTTGTGGGCCCTTTTGCTATGTGTAAGCCTGTCAGTTCCTTATTCCTTGTGGAGTCATGCCCGGCTCGGGGGTGGCAGCATTGCTGAGAGGTCTAAGAGCATGCTAGCCTATGGTTGGGTGGAACGTTGCAGCGACATGGCTGGTTGCGGAACGATTTCTTTATAAAGATAAGTAATCTTGTCTATTTTACTTCTGCAATCCTATTTACTGTTAATGATCATGATGAACATGTTGAATGCTTGTATGAATGTATGCTACTTCCGCTGTGTATGATAAATAACTATATATGCATGTTTAGTTCAAGCATTTTTATTTCAGCAATTTTTATGAATGCACATGTTCATGGGGCTAGTAGCCCGGATGGTTAACTCCATGGTAGCATCCTCTCGCCGGTCGGAGGGTCGGGGACGTTACACGTCTCTATGCAGATCATGTCAATCATGAAAGACAAAGCTCTTGTTTCAGTCACCGAACTATGTAAGGTTATCGAAAACCTATCATCATGAGAATCCCTCTCATGAACCACAAACCCTCTAGCAACTAAACTCCTAAATTATGCGAACTCCTTGAATTCAAGAGAATCATGAAGTAAGAACATCATTAAGGGAAACTACCTCTTCCTAAGAGAATCCAAAAACCCTAGCTCTATAATCCATAATACTCCCATCAATTGCAACTATGGAATCAATCTCAACAACATCCTCCATCAAGGCATCACATCTCTCCAATGAATACCATAAGGCCCATGGATGAAGTCAATCTCATCATCACACCTCTCCTCCTCTATACAACTAGAAGTCACATGGTTGGAATAAAGCAAAGCTACATTACTAGAACAACTCGCTCCTACATGCTCTTGACCCATTACATCAACACTATTCACATTCTCCCTTATCATAAGAGGAGAACCTTGTACAATGAAAGATCTCACAATCAACTTGCAAGGATCATAACCAAGCTTAGCATGTGCCTCGTAGGAAATATAAGGTCCTACCAACCTCTTGTTGGCATGTGGGAGGGACACTAGATCAACAAAAAACCTAAAAGGATGCCCTCTCTCACCCCTCTAGCCAAAGTCCTCGAACTTGTTAGACAACAATAATTGATGGAACACAATCATTGATGTCATACACAATCATTGGTGTCATACAAGAAAGTGAAAGAAGGTTTTCCCTCAAACTAAGAACAAATTAAATATCACTTAGCTCAAGAATATCACATGGGAAATCTAGAATGAAATAGAACCAAATCCTCTCACAACATATGTGGCATCATCACTAAGCTTCACAGTCATGGCTCCCTCTTGGTATTGAATCCTACTATATAATGACCTATCATATGGCATACATCTAGAAGCTCCATTGTTCACATACCAACCAACAATAGACATAATGATAGTAGAGAAGAAAAAATCCATGGAAAAGGTAGTCTCAAGCTGAAAGGTCATATTCTCTACTACTAGTCCTAGCTGCAACCTACTTCATTCCCTTTCTCTTCTTCAACAAACATTGTCCTCCATAATGTCCCATCTCGTGACATCAAAACTACATGTCCTTACTCATGTCACGTTTCCTTGTATCTATCCGATCCTTCTTACTCAATCCTTTCTTGCTACTCGTCCTCTTCCTTCCAACGAGACAAATACCATCTACATCCACTTTTTCTTCGAACAAGTATACAATCAAATTTCCTCATTCACAAGATCTATCCAAACCTTTCATAAACCTAACATATTTTCTCAAGGATAAATACCCTAAACAAAAGATGCCCAAGGAGGAATCTCTTTAAGGGTTATCGATACCAACTCATGATCATCAACTTTAGTTCCAATTGCGGCCAATTGTTCCTCCAATTCATTGACCCCGATCAAACATGCTCTTACCTTACTTCTTATCAACGTGTCAAATAAAGTGATTCTTCACAAAACCAATAATGATTCTCTTCACCTTGGCTTCCTTCTTTTGATAAGCAACCAACTCTATTGGCTTAGTAGGCTCAGGAATTTCCTTGTTCAACATGCTCCCAAAGATCAACCTCTTCCATAAGGCTTTGAAGCCCCATCCACGAAACAAACTTTGAAGCTCCATTCAGCCTGTAACACTCTCTTAGACCCAAAGTAACTTTACACATCCTAAAAAGTCTCAAGTGCACAAAATCAACAGCATTTGAAGTACAAAAAAGAACTATTCCAAACACAAAAGTGTTTATCTCAAGTAACCTAGGGTATCACACCTAATAACCTCAACTGAGTTACGTACATGTCCCAGGTAATTACTAGTGGAGATACAACTCCCTCTTACTCGAGTGATCTCAACTACAACCGCTTTGATACCATGTTGGAAATTGTTAATTTTTGTAACATCGGACAAGTACTTCTGCATAAGCTAAGTGTCTTCTATGCAAGATTTTTCTAGGAGATTCTCAAACTTAGGATTTTCACTATTAAAGTGAATGTACTTCTAATACTTTATGTAAAGAAGAGTGCCCATGGTGTTTCATGGTCCATGGTATTTGTATATTGTAATGTTATAAAAGTTAGCCTAAGTGAGAGGAGTAACTACCACATTCATAGGAGTAAAGGATGTCTTTTATAGTGGTGAGCATCACACTAGCAAGGGACAGATATCCTCTTGTAGTGAGTAGCCTAGATCTTGGTTTGAGATCAAAAATTTTCCTTATTGGATCTAGGGTTTGTTTATCTAGTTTGCAAAGAGGATTTGGAGTATCTTCTTGGGTGTTTGGTCCAGATCCCAAGAGTTTATCTGGAGGATTATTGCAGTTCTGTTGTAATCAATCCTACAATAAGAAGATAAACATTTGTTGGTTTTCCCCGAAGGATTAAGGTTTCCAAGATACATCTTATGTTGTGTTTTTCTCTATTTATGGTTTGCTAAGACAATGCATTTTAGTTTTAATGTTCATTTCTCCAATATGGTTATCTGCTACTTGTAACTGAAGTAAACATCAAAAAAAGTTGGTAATCAAGAGTTTAAGCATATAATTTCCCATGTTACCAGAGGAAGTGTGAGAAAACCCCAAGACAAGATTTTATAAAAAGGGTATCGTGCGGCCACGATAGGAGTGAGCTAGCTCGGGAGCAGACCTCCCTCCGTCCATCGGATGGAGGAGGAGCAAAGTCAACGCTAACTTTGCTCCTCCTCCGTCCGATGAGGGAGGTTTGCTCCCGAGCTAGCTTGCTCCGCCAGGATATGGGTCATAGAACGCCGTACGTTGCACGGCTGTGTGAACCTCTTATCATTCAGGATCTGGTGACGAAGGCTTAGTCGTGTTGTTGCAGTCAGAGGTCAGGGGCTCAGGCGAGTGGTGGTGGTTGGGTCAATAGGAAAAGGTGCCACAGATTGGAGGACTCAGCCACGTGAAGGATTCGTTGGGCAACACAAATGACATGTTGCAGAGGATTGGATCCACCAAATCGACCAACGATCAGGTCGGCATTAGAATTTCCATGGGTTGTGGACACATGAGTCTGTAGCTACACATGTAGCGAACACTAAGGTGTTGCAGGCTGCTGAGATAACATCTGGATAATGCGCATGAGAAACAAGCTCGAGCTATTCGCAAGGTAAGGCAACAATAAGTTTTGTCGTGGCTAGTCGTGACGTTGAGATGAGGGAAGGGTCGCAACAGCACACGAGGTTGAGTGCTTGGGTGACGGTGAGAACAACTGAAGGACAAGAGTGGACCCAAAGTGGCTGCTAGGAGGAAACAAACATGCCCACAGGGGGAAACGAAAGCCGACGTGAAATCGGGAACAGTAGCCAGCATGGGAGCTAGAACAGAGGCAGACAGGCTGGACAAAGGTGGATCCCTGTGGAAGTGAGATGCATAGGTATGACGACAAGCAACGGGAGACTGGAGTTCGGGCTCAGACATGGACACAAGGAGACCGCGCAGGAGGCTGACGACGAAGGTTATGTGAAATCACAGGGCGACAGTAGAGCACCATCCTACGGACGTGAAGGAACGTTGGCAGCTGAGGATAAGCGGTCAGGGACGAGCGACCGTCAGCCGACAAAAATTGGCGGCTACAAGAAAAGGGGGTCGTGAAAGCCAAGATACACCACAGACCCACAGTAGGTCACCAATTGAGGTCCGAGGATACAATAGCAGCCGTCAGCCGCCAAAGAGTCGACACAACCGCCAAGAAGTAGAATTCGCCAATGAAAAAAAAAGGAGACAACCGCCGGTTAGTTCCCAGTGCAACCGACAGTCCTCAGGCAACTCAGAGAAAAATTTGGGCAGTCGTCCTTGACAGTTTAGGCAAAACCTGGGTAGGGACAGAGGTACCCAAGAAATTTTTCGGGCAATGCAACAGTCCCAGGAAAAGTTTTGATAAGGCAGAGAAGCCCTAGGGGCAGCCCAAACACTGCCCAAGAAAGTTTGGGCAGAGCCCCCGGCAAGGAGCAAAAAAAAATTTGGTGACCTCCATGGATTTGTGAATGATGGAAGAGGTGTTGAACTTAGTTGTAGTGTTGATGGATGTAGCAGAACGGGCATGTGGTTGGTTGAGTTACATACTGTTTTTTTTCAAATTTTGGAGCGATGGAATCCAATGTCTTGTTTGAGATGACACCAATGGATGTGGAGCACACATCTTTATATGCAGTTGGGAAGTCTTCTACTTCAGAGAGAAGATGCAATAAAAGTGTATGTGTTTAATCCCGGTGGATGCTCTTCTAGAACTACATTCCTGGCTAAGAGGGAGTGTTGACTTTTGTAGCATCCTAGGATACTCTTAGGAGTTTCACTATTAAAGTGTATGTACTTTTTGTTACTTTATGTAAAGAAGAGTGCTCATGGTATTTTATGGTCCTTGGTATTGACCTATGGTATTAATATTGTAATGTTATAAAAGTCAGCCTAAGTGAGAGGAGGATGTTGATGAAATTGTTATTGATGCCAACATGGACTTGCAGTGGCCCCACATGATGTCATTGATGCCACCAAGTCCCACATGTAGTGCCTTGACCCCTTACAGAGTGGGTTTGCACCTTGTAGTGCCTTGGATCCCAAACAGAGTGGGTTTGTGCCTTGAAGCACCTTGTACCCGGTTGACAAGGTCCATGTACCCACAAGCTTGGATCTTGATGCCACCACCTTGCTAAAGATGTAGGAGACCCTGCTGATGGCGTTGAAGACCCTCGAAATGGTCCCGAAGACCTTACAGAAGTTGGAGAAGCCCTAGATGGGTTGAAGAAGCATTAATGACTCATTCTGTGGTCATTCATGCTCTAATGGTGTCATGGTACCCCAAGAGAAGGTTTGGCAACCCCACAGGTAATGTCATGATGGATCTTGAACCTTGGGGGTCTCCCGGTCTGGTTGAGGTGGTTGAAGAAACCCATGAAGACCCTTGCTTGATGAAGAAGCTCTTAAAGAATTCACTTGAAGTTGTTTGACCCACATTTGATGGCTTAATGGTCCTAGTACTCTTAATGAAGATGATGTGGTCATTGATGACCTTGTATTGTCTTTGACATATTGTGGATGCCCTTGGCTTGATAAAGAAGGCCTTGAAGAAGCCTCTTGACCCACACACTAGATGGTTTAATGGCCTTGAAGAAATGTAGATGATATGGGCATTTGGGTTCTTGGAACCCTTGGGGATGGCTCTAGGGCATAAGAAAGATGAAGACACCCCACATGCACATGATGGTGATTGGGCACTTGGACACCTACTACACCCTTGGTGTTGATGCTATGGTGGACAAACTATGATCTTTTACATGCAAGCCCTAGTAGGTTAAATGACACCTTTATGGTAAAGCTTGTGTAGAGGAAATTAAAATATTTTTTGAAAACAAATTTAAATTAAATATTTAAAATTAAAATGACAAATTTGAATTTAAAATTAAAATTCTTACCTTGAAGTCGGCTCCAAACAAAAAAAATGATGAAAATTAAAAATAAAATATAAATTATACTAGGTCGGCTCAGTGGAAAACGAGTATAAATACCCCACCAAGTTTCATTTTTTTTGTGTGGACTTTGGAATGAGCTCTGAATTTTCGTGACTGAGGAAATTTCGTGACCAAGGCAGCGAAGGAGCAGGCTGAGGAAAATTTCGGATGATTGAGGTAGCAGCAGTAAGGTGAAGGTGCAGCCAACGAATTTTTGCAACAGCTAAATTTTTTTGGGGTCTTAATTTTTGGTCTTGTACTATCCAATGATGTGTAGAAGAAAGAAGCTCGCTGCTGATGTAGAATTCGGTTGGCAGCAGTAAGAAAAGATGTCTGAGAAATTTGGGTATAGGAGCAGTGGCAGCAGTCAACTTTCGGTGGGAGCAGCAGACACAAGGCATCACTGTGGATTTTGGATGGTCTTTAGGGCTGCCTTAGTAATGCCCTTTTTCAATTCGCATGCAGCCGCAAAATAGCAGAAAACTAAGACCCAAAATTTAGTAGCAGTACGATTAAGGGGAAGCAGTAGAACACCCGATTTTTGCAGCCTAGAAGTTCTATTCTCTATTGTTCTTTTGCTGTTTATTCTTGTCAAGTAGCAGACCTCGGTGGTGACCACCAAAGACCTTTTGAGGGATAAAATCATAAATTGAAGGACTGTTTTATTTTCCCTAGCTAAGGCACTGTAAATTTTATAGGATAGTGGAAATCTTTGATAAATATCAAGCTTGTGTGGAGTGAACTAAACCCTCATGGCATGAGGAAATTCGGCCTACTAGGGCACTGTTCTTCAAGGACAATAATTATCCTGTTGAAGATGTTTGTTGAAGTATTGGTCAAAAGCCCTAGAAGACTAAACAATTCAGCTTACTAAAAAACGAACAATTTCAAATTTTAGGATGTCCTAATTTGTTAGCTTGCAGCTGTAAATCCGAGTTTTGTTTCAGACAAGGATGGTCCTACAGTAAAGGTATGTTGGTATTGAATAATGTAAGTGAATGACATGTAGGGAATACAATGATGATCAGGTATGTCTTTCTTTACAATGACATAAATGGTGAATGTCAAGTGATATGAAGATATGTGTATTCAATGATGAACACATACAGTAAAACAATGAAGTAGTAAATGATACATGTACTCCTATGCCTTGTCATGCATAACCTTTGGTGTTGGATACCTTGTGAAGATGCTTGATACAATGATGAAGTATGTGTAAAGTTTGCTACAAGACTTATGCAGTGATGATGGTTGAAGTTCTGAGTTGTGACCTGTATGCACAGTTCAAGAGTAAGTTGACGGTGTAGTGGCATAGACGA
Source organism: Pseudotsuga menziesii (assembly GCA_001517045.1). Taxonomy (NCBI): domain Eukaryota; kingdom Viridiplantae; phylum Streptophyta; class Pinopsida; order Pinales; family Pinaceae; genus Pseudotsuga; species Pseudotsuga menziesii. Next base: position 1,131,660 of record LPNX010064281.1, on the reverse strand, counting down.
AGTAATGATGATGTATGTACAACAGGTGTAGTTAATTAATGATGCAGTGCATACAAGTGGTAGCATATAAACAGTGACTTAGGTGCTTGAGAACATACAGTGGTGTATTAATGAAGATGATGATGCCTTATAGTTTATGATGCAAATTCTGTGATGAAAATGCAAGTGACACTCTAAGGATGATGATAATAGATGACGTACAGTTGTACAAACAAGTGAAGCATGCAGGCGCTTACCCTTTTATTGTGATTGATATCTTGATGACAAGTTGTATTGTAGAGGCAAAATGATACACCTACAGCTATAAAGACATTGAAGATTGATGACTTGATAAGCAGTGAGCAGACCATACAGAGTTGCAGTAGTAAAGAATGAAGAGGATGAGCAACAGAGATTGACCAGAGGTTCATGAGCAGCGGTATTGATGAGTAGATTGATGAACAGACCCATGACCAGCAGTAGAGATGATGAGCAGTGTTGATGAGCAGTTGACCAGCAACAATAGAGATGAGCAGACCTTGGTGATTGATGACTAGATGAGCAATGTTGATGACAGTAGCTGCCCATGTTTACACAGTGAATGCTTGACTGTGTTACCTTGACAATGGTAGACTTGACAAGTATTATATGCTTACCTTGACAATGATATGCTTGAGTATGGCAGTGAAGAATGATGATCAGAGAAGAGGATGAGCAGCAGTGAAGAATGGTGATCAGAGAAGAGGATGAGCAGCAACAGAACAGATTGAAGAGACAGGTGATGTTGATGTGACAATGAGCTTTAATTGTAAAAGCAAGCTTGTCTTGCTTTTGAGGTTATGATACCTCAAACCCTTCTTAGCAGGGTCTAAGAAAACCAGGTAGGGTCCTGGATTAAGAGTAGGTGTTCTTTGTATCAGTAGGTGCTGATCTTACCTCACAGTTGTAGCCGTTCCAAAACAAATACAAAAAGATTACAAAATCATATGGTGTTGTGTTCTCTTGTGCTATGGTTCTTGTTATGACTTCATGATTCAGATGCTTATGATTTATAAATGATGAAGTGAAAGATGGTTATGAAATGATTATGCAAATGGTAGAATAATGCATTGATGAATTAGTTGTTTGTTAAAAGTGAAAAAATAATAAAGACTGCACACACACAGATTCACCCCCCTCTCTGTGTACCTAGTGTGTCTAACAGAGGAACTATCACACTCATAGGAGTAAAGGAGATCTTTTATAATGGTCAGCATCATCATAGTTGCAAGAGACAAATTTCCTCTTGTGGTGAGTAGTCTAGATTTCAACTTGAGATCACAATGTTTCCTTATTGGATCCAAGGCGGATCTAGGATTTGACTATCTAGTTTGCAGAGAGGATTGGAGTATCTTCCTGAGTGTTTGGTCCGGATATGGAGAGTTTATCAGGAGGAATATTGTACTTTTGTTGTAATCAAATCCTGCAATAAGAAGAAGACAAACATTTGTTGTTTTTCCCAGAAGGACTGGGGTTTTCAAGTACATCTTGTGTTGCGGTTTTCTTTGTTTATGGTTTGCTTAGACAATGTATTTTCAGTTTTAATGTTTAATTCTGCAATATGGTTATATGTTAATTGCAACTTAAGTAAACATTAAAGTTGTTAATCAAAGGTTTAAGGATAAAATTTCATAGAAATTTCACCTAAATGACACTTCAATGCAATTCAGAAATTTCACCTTCTTTCTGGAAGGTTATTTAGATCTTAACCCCAAAATTTTCATCCCTCGTAATATTGTAAATTTAAGTACAAAACAACATCGAAAGTATAATAATCCACTTTCAAACAACCCTAAAATTCTTGGCAATTAGGGAGAAAAGACACCAACCAATAAAAAAAACTTTAGGTTATTCTAGGGCTACTAATTAGACAATACTTAGATTTGAAAATGTACTTTTACAGCAAAAATAACAACAATATTACAATAGTGAAACCACCCCATTTATCTTCTTATTTAGATATCAACTCCCTCAACAATTTTCCCTTTTACTTATGTCCAATCAAGAATATCATAAATAAATGTAATTAGAAAAATATGGAGAACACATCACTGTAAATCAAAACTAAAATTGGCACAAGATATGTACGATTGGGAACTTTTATATAAGCTCAATGATTAAGTACATACCATAGCGTCCTCTCAAGACTACAAAATCCAACCATGCAAAATGCCCTAGCTATGGTATATCATCAAACCCTAGATCCACTAAGAATAAATGCAAGGATCCCTCCAACATTAACTCCAAGGAAAGACATCCTCCTCTTCTCTTCTTATTCACAAGTCCACCCAAGGGTTTTCTCCCAAAATCCTACCCTTCAATCTCCAAGGATAAAACCTAACCCTAGAACTCCAAGATATGCTCCAAGAAGCTCTAAAGAGATCAAAAAGCACAAAGGGAAGAGAGAGAGAGAGAGAGAGAGAGAGAGAGAGAGAGAGAGAGAAAAGTACAAGTGAAAACCTAGAGAGAGGGAGAGGACAAGTGCACTCCTCTTCTAAGTCACATCTCTATACAAGAGTGAATAAGAATGAACACACAAGCAATAGGAGTGAAAAAATCTCTTCATTCTCTATTGATATGAGAGCTAAGGGAGGACAACTATTGTTAGATTTGATAAATATGTATTAACATATAACATACATCTAACTAGTCTAATATCTTATCAATACAAGCATCAGATAAATCAATAAACATAAAATGCAAGATAAAAAAGAAGAGAGAAGAGATGACAAATTTTACAGGGGGTGGGGTAGCATCCACATAAGGTTGATCTTCTTATTCTTTAGGAAACTGAAAAATATTACAAGCTTTGACACCCCCAAATATGCATTACAACACAACTTTTCAATATGCCAAATGGATCTTTTTCAAATAATATATGATAGAGGGATGGGAGATCATAACCCATAAAACATGTGGGATAATTTAATTTTCCATCTCTCCTATTTAAAGAAGAGTAATAGGAAAATAAACTACATGATGCATGTGGGATAAACCTTTTTCACAAGTTAGATAGTTATCAAGAATATTATGCCTCATATTCTAGGAAGGAGTTGTTGTGTTTACAAAACGCCTTAGTTGAGCCTGTACAACAAAAAATGAAGCCACTAGACATCATTACACATTCTTACATTCCCCCTTAATGATGACTAGAGGGATACAACAAAAATGGAGGAAATGCCTTAGTTGGGCTTGTACAACCAAAACTGAGGCCACTAGACATCATTACACATTCTTGCATTCCCCCTTAATGATGACTAGAGGAATACAACACAGATGGAGGAAGATGGCATTATATTAATATACCCCCTTGATGACAACTTCTTGTGTTCTCAGTAAGATGCGAAGATTGAAAAACTTTGCCTCTATCATGGATTTGGTGAAGATATCAACAGCTTGTTCGATGGGGCAATATTCCAAACAAATAACACCGTCTGCAACACAATCTCAAATGTAATGAGTATCAAGGTCAATGTGTTTAGACTTAGAGTGATACACTAGATTATAAGCAAGTTGGATTGCACCGTGATTGTCACATCCTAACTCAGCAGAAGCATTCTGAACCATTCCAAGATCAAGAAGAACATGCTAGATCTGCACTGCTTCTTTAGGCGCTTCCTTAACTAACTTGTACTCTACTTCATAAAAAGAAAGAGAAAGTGTTATAAAATTCTTACTAGACCATGAAATTGAACTTGAACCAAGTCGATAATGTATCATGCAATAGACCTATCAGTAATATCTCCTTCCCAATTAGAATCAATGCAACCAAGAAGTAAAATTGAATCCTTGCTAAACTAGAAAACACCATAATGTTATGTCCCTTCAATATATCTAAGAATTAAGTTGGTTGCTTTCCAATGGTTGTCACAAGGATTTTGCATAAACTCTGAGACCATGCAAACAACAAAAGAGAGATTTGGCCAAATATGTGTCAAAAATATCAAATTCTCAACAAGTTCACAATAAAGAATGGCATCAACAAGAGATGTGTCGCAATCAACAAATAATTTTACTCCAAATTGGAATGGTGTTGGTCGGAAGGATTACAATCAATCTTATGAAACCATACTAGGAAATAAAGAACATACTTAGGTTGAGAAAGGAAGATCCCATCAACCATGTGCTAAACCTAAAGACCTAAAAAATAAAGTAATAGGCCTAAATATGCCATTTCAAAGTGTTCTTAAGATCATTTTTCAATTCCTAAATTAATGAAAGCGAGTTTCCAATAAGGATTACATCATCCACATAAAGAACCGTAATGAGGACATCGCCATCAAAAAAATTAATATACAGACTTGGATCACATCAACTTCGCTTGAAACCACTTTTCAAGAAATGAGTATCAATTTCTTATACCAAACCCTAGGTGCATGTTTAAGACCATGTAAAGACTTGCTCAATTTGCATACCAAACTTGAAGTTTCAAGGTGATAAAACCAAGTGGTTGTCACATATAAATTTCTACACAAAGGTCACCATTTAAAAGAGCACTCTTGACATCCATTTGGTGAATTTCCAATTGAAATGATGCAGCAACATAAATGATTGCTCTTACAGTGCTCATTTTAGCAACAAGAGAAAAGGTTTCAATTTAATTAATACCTTCTTGCTGAGAAAAACCTTTAGTGACTAATAGAACCTTGTGTTTTTCAATGTGTCCTTCTATGGTGAATTTTGTTCTATATAACCATTTTCAACCAACTAGATTCCTTCCAAGAGGAAGAGTAGCAAGGGTCCAAGCCTTGTTCTTCACTAAGGAGTCATACTCTACAGTCATTGGTCTTTCCCATTTTAGTTTCCCTTTAGCTTCTGCATATGTGGAGGGATTATATGTGGCTAAAACTTTTGTCATGAGAGAAAAATCAGATCTAATCCGTTGAGGGTCAAATGAAATACCAACCTCAAAACCTAGAGATTCAAGTGTCTTTCCAAGCCCAAACTGAAAGAGGATGAGTAGTAGTGGGAACCACTCCATATATTTCGAAAATTCAGGTGGATCACTTGAAGAAGTAGGTGAAATATGATCTAGGTCATGAATAAAACTGGAGGAAGGTGTAACAAAGATGAGTGCAACTAGAGATGGAGGAAAATTCAAGGCAACATGAGGTTCAACAGCCTTGGAGGGTGGAGAGACTTCATTGAATTGTGCATCTCGTCAGATGATGACACCTTGCGTAGATGGATCAAACAACCTATGAGATTTAGAATTCTTACTCTAACCAATGAATATACATTTGTGAGATGTAGGCTCTAACTTTTTCCATCTTTCATCAGGGATATGGACCCAACATTCATTGTCAAATATCTTAAAGTTTCTAATGTTTGGTTTCCTTCCGCTCCATTTTTCTTCGAGACTAACTTGCAAAACTACTTTAGTAGAAACCATGTTCAAATTATGGTTAGCACAACAAATAGCTTCAACCCAATATCTTTTATGTAATCCTTTTGAATATACATCTAGCCATTTCAACTAAGGTTATATTTGTCCTTTCAACAACCCCGTTCTATTGAGGTGTAAGGCACTATCCTTTGATGTTGAATACCATGATCATTAAGTATGCTGCTAATTCATTTTTAATGTACTCCCACACATTATCAATTATAAGCGTCTTGATACTTTTAGCATACTCTTTTTCAACTAAGGCTTTAAACTCTTGAAATACAACATAAGCTTCATTTTTATGTTTCAAAAAATAAACCCAAGTCTTTCTATTGTAATCATCAATAAATGTAATGAAATAGACAACACGCAATAAAGAAGAAGTCTCAAGAGGACCACATATGTCACTATGAACCAGTTGCAATTGTTCATGCGTACACCAGGGTTTATCCTTATGAAACTTTTCCCTCTGACGTCTACCAAGAACACAACCTTCACAAACACCTTTAGTAGAAGAAATTATAGGTAAGCCAAGTACCATTTTAGATAAAAGTTGCATTTTACCATAGTTCAAGTGATCAAATCTTTCATGCCACAATATACTTTGTTGATCAACATGCGCAACATAGGAATAGAATGGTTGTTTTCTATGTGAATTAAAACCAGTGAACTTAAAAAAACTCGCTTCATGATCAACTAGTTCTGAAGAAACATTTTTGAAGTTATCCTTTATATCTTTTAGAACATATCTATTTGGCCATGCTTCAAATTTAAAATCTTTTTGATGAGCAGGATAAATAGGAGCAAATTGATGAGCATGGCTTCAATAGGGAAAGCATCTTCAAATGTAACATTACGAACTTGAAAATTACCAGAACATATGCCTAAAAGTTGTTTGCCATCGCTAATTGAAACTTTTCGTATTGTGCTTTTTAGTGTCAAAAGAGAAAAACACTGAAGCATTACTAGTTAAATTATTTGAGACACATGAATCCATAATCCATTCCATAAAAGAAAAGGAATTTACTAGGTGCACAAATTAGGCACAAAGAGCTACATGTTCCTTGGAGGCTTTCTTCTTGACTTTTGCTAGCTCATTCAACCTCTTAAAATTCTTCTTAGGGTGGTTGGTTTTGTCACGATGCTTGCAAGGATTACACGCTTTCTTCTTTGGAGCATACATAGAAGCATCGCTAGAATTTTGATGGGATGGACCAACCGCATGCGGTTTGGTGTTCTTATGAAAATATTTAACTAGATTATTCTTATTGTGTGCCAAAAGAGATTTCCCAATAACCAATTGACCTAATGAGATCAACCTATCCTGCTCACAAATCAAACCTTTGCAAAATTCTTCAAAAGTAGGTCTCACAAGTCCCTGAGACATTTCAATACCTCTATTCGTAGTTTGGATTAATAAAGCATAGGCTAAAGGTAATTTCTGCTCTACAAAAATAATGAGGGTAGTATTAGTTTTCTTATAATCTTGACCAAAATTATTAAGTTTTTAATTCGGCAAGAAATGATTCAATTCGCTCAAAATAATTAGAATCAAGTTCACGAATTTTCTTTTCGATATAATAGGTTGAAACATCATCAGATTTATCATACGAAGAAGCTAAAGTTTTCCATACCTCAACCAGGTTATCTTCAACTTCAATGTGTACTTGTAGTCTATTTGAGACTATTTGACCAATGAGACCTCTTACTTGTTCGTAACACTCTTCCCATACAAATAAGTCTTTGGCATCGGTTGGTTTCTTATGTTCGCCATTGACTATGTGCTAGGTGCCAATTAACTCAAGAACATAAACAACCTCTAAAGTCATGATTATTAAAGCTAACAAACTACGAGACTAATGCAAAAAAAGACAAGAAGTTAATGGCAAGCACTTCAATGAAACTCTCACCAACTAAGAAACCCTATTGTACCTACTTACTGGTCAAGCAAGCCCTCTTTACTTTTAAACAACAAAGAAACAACTTACAACCAAATTTCACTGCAAAAAAGGTTATACGCGACTTCTCCAACACTAAACCGCATATGTACACAACTTCGTAAAGGGAAAAACATCTATGTCCACGTTTTCTTCAAATGTAACCTAAATATTACTTAAGAAAACTTCATGACTTTCTGGACATAATCTTGCATATGTACACGACTACCTGGACACCAAACTGCATATGGTTACGACTGTCTGGACAACAACCTATGTATGACAAATCCACAACTATCTGGATGACAACGTACATACACCTACGATCATATGGACAAAAACCTGCATATTTACATCTACACAAAACAAATTAACAGATCATTTGAAACAAATAGAGGTTACTTGATAATAAGGATATAATACATTCAATCTCTACTTCATAACTGAAAATTAATAAAAAAATTGAATAAATCTCATTAAAAATTTTGAAAAAAATGAGGATAGGGTTTTTTTTTAAATGCTCATAAGTGGAGACAAATGCCTAGATCTCTTGTAAAACCTAAGTGGTTGTATATATCCAATAACAAATCTACAAGAGGACTACCTAATACAAAAATTGTCGAAGTTCGATACTTTAAAAAATTCAAAGAATTTTAATGAAGGAGATAGAGTATATAGTAACCAGCTTTGATACCATGTTAGATTTGACAAATAGCCATTAACATATAAAAAAATCTAACTAGTCTAATCTCTTATCAATACAAGCATCAGATAATCAATAAACATAAAATGCAAGACACAAGAAAGACAAAAGAGAGGACATATTTTACATGGTAAAACCCCAAGATGAGGAAATATCCATGGAAGGTTGATCTTCTTATTCTTCAACAAACACACAATCTTACAAGATTTGGCACGCACACATGCATTACATCACAACTTTTCAATATGTCAACTAGGTCTCCTTCACCTCTATTATATATGCTAGAGGGACATGAGATCATATCCAATAATACATGTGGGATAAATACTTTTCCACCTCTCTCATATAAAAAAGAGTAATAAGAGACTAAACTCAATGATGCACGTGGAATAAACCTTTTTCATAAGTTAGATAGTTATGAAGAATATTATGCCTCATATTTTAGGCAGGACTCATTATGTTTACAAAATGGCTTAGTCAGGTTTGTACAACGTTAAATGAGACCACTAGGCATCATTACAGATTCTTACACTCCCCCTATGTATGACAAATCCACAACTATCTGGATGACAATGTACATATACCTGCGATCGTATGGACAAAAACTTGCATATTTACAGCTACACAGAAAAAATGAATAGATCATTTGAAACAAACAGGGGTTACTTGATAATAAGTATACAATACATTCAATCTCTACTTCATAACTGAAAATTAATAAAAAAAATTGAATAAATCTTATTAAAAATTTTGGAAAAAAATGAGGATAGGGTTTTCTTTTAAATGCTCATAAATGGAGACAAATGCCTAGATCTCTTGTAAAACCTAAGTGGTTGTCTAGATCCGATAACAAATCTACAAGAGGACTACCTAATATAAAAATTGTCGAAGTCCGATACTTTAAAAAATTCAAAGAATTTTAATGAAGGAGATAGAGTATATAGTAACCAGGTTTGATACCATGTTAGATTTGACAAATAGCCATTAACATATAAAAAAAAACCTAACTAGTCTAATCTCTAATCAATACAAGCATCAGATAATCAATAAACATAAAATGCAAAACACAAGAAAGACATAAGAGAGGACCTATTTTACATGGTAAAACCCCAAGATGAGGAAATATCCATGGAAGGTTGATCTTCTTATTCTTCAACAAACGCTCAATCTTACAAGATTTGGCACCCACACATATGCATTACATCACAACTTTTCAATATGTCAAATGGGTCTCCTTCACCTCTATTATATATGCTAGAGGGACATGAGATCATATCCAATAATACATGTGGGATAAATACTTTTCCACCTCTCTCATATAAAAAAGAGTAATAAGAGACTAAACTCAATGATGCATGCGGAATAAACCTTTTCCATAAGTTAGATAGTTATGAAGAATATTATGCCTCATATTTTAGGTAGAACTCATTATGTTTACAAAACGTCTTAGCTAGGTTTGTACAACGTTAAATGATACCACTAGACATCATTACAGATTCTTACACTCCCCCTTAATGATGACTAGAGAGTTACAATACAGATGGAGGAAGATGTCAAACAATAATACTATGTGGGAACAAGCCTTTACAAGCAACCTACATGAGCCCTTGTAGGCCACGCAAGTGAGACATCCACTATAGAGTATAAGTGGCATGTTCTAATGATGATGTCGTGCACAATAATGGCCCTAAGGTGATGTAGCTATGCACGAGAAATCCACATCACAAGACTCCATAGACTCCATCTATCCTCCAAAGCAAAGCATTATAGGGTCAACTACTTATTGGAAATTTGGACAATACTGAGAGGGGGGTGAATCAGTATTGATAACTTTTAACAATTTAAACCACTTTTAATTATTTTTAACACACATAAACAACAAGAACACACAGAACACAAATTTATCGTGGAAGCCCAATTGGGTAAACCACCAATACTTCATATTACTGCAAAAGCATATTTACAAATAGTTTCTTCTTGCTACTACAGACAAGGATGGTACTACACCCTATTTACTAGCAACTATTGGAAGCAGGATTCAAACACTTGGTTTTATCAGCTGCTACTGAAAGGATGCTACGACATTCTATTTACCAGCTGCCACTAGAAGGAGGCTACGACCCCCTAGTAAGCTTGTTGCTTACCCTAGCGCCTCCCAACCTCCCTCATATAATAATTTGATCTTTGATTGCACTTTAATCGATCTGTAAATTGAAAGTGTAGAGACACATGTTTGAAGGTATAAACTATTGTTTATATACTCTCAAACATTCAACAATCAGCTACCTTCATCGTGACTCTCCAAGACAACTAAGCTAATTCGAAACTAATTCTCTGTTAATCGATGTTTTACTGTTCAATTTTCCAGTCACGAATTTCCACATTTTCCTTTCCGCAAGATACTTTTTGCACCATTGATTTCTTGCGAACTCTTTATAGACCATTCATCTGATGTGGATTTCGGATTGTGGACGTATCTTTTGACTTTTCTCAAAAGGTCCTTCCGTAATTACCTTTCCTCAAGGTACTTTCCGTGAAAGGTCCTTTCGCAACGAACTTTCTGCACCGTTGATTTCTTGCAGACTCTTCCTAGACCGTTGATCTGAGATCAGATGCGGATTGTGGATTGCGAGTTTTCCAAACTCCTTTAAAGTGCTTCTGTAATTTGCTTACCGCAAGATTTCTTCCGCGCCGTCGATCTCATGCAGACTCTTTCATGATCGTCAATCTTAGATCAAATGCGGATTGCGGATTGCGGGTTTTCCAATTTTCATGAGAATGTTTTCGCAAATTCCTTTCTGCAATCTTTCTTCCGCACCATCGATCTCTTGCAGAGTCTTTCCTGATCGTCGATCTTGCGGATTGCGGGTTCTCCAATTTTGTTCATACTTCTACGATTCCCTTTCCGCAAAACTTCTTTTGTCATTGATCTCTTGCGGAGTCCATCCTGGTCGTTGATTTTGCGGATTGCAAAATGCAGAATGCGAAACCACACTTCTATTTTGGACCTCCGCAATTTTTTCCCGCAATTTTTTGGACCGTTGATTTCTTTGCGGGTTCACTCCTGACCGTCGATCTACGATCTAATGCAGATTGCGGATCTTCACTTTTCTTTGTGCGCAAATCATTAACCACTGTTGATTTCCTTGAAGGTTCACTCCTAACCGTTGATCTACGATCAAATGCGGATTTGTGTTATAGTGTTGCGGATCTCTCTGCAGACATAGATCTTCTGCGGACTTTCTTCTAATCGTTCAATTTGTTCATGCCGCATCTTCCAAAAAGGTATGGGGCCTGACAGGTCATCCCGGGCTCCAGGTTGGTGACTTCTCGTGGAGTCCAAGCACTTAGAGCTCCCACAATACCTTAGCTCTACACGTCGAATAACCATAGTGAAGCCAGTGCACATAAACACATACAAACTCAAATGCGCTCCCAATGTGGGATAAATCCCAATCGTCAAATCAATATGTACCATTGATCACCTGATCAGACGGTTGTTGAGTCTTCATAATGAATTATGTAACAGATCCTCATCTCCTTTGCCTCTTGAATCGATCAACCGCTACTCATCAAACTACCATCTGACTTTGTAATTCCTTTGTCATTACGAAGCTTTTTTGACATCAATGACAACTATTTTCAACAATCTCCTCCTTTGGCATTGATGGCAACTCCTTAATTTTCTCCCCCTTTGACATTAATGACAAAGGTTTCTTCTTCCTAACAACCCCTCTTGTCAACATATCTCCTCCTGACATGATGCCTTTTTTCTCCTTTTTATTCATTGTAAGGAGATAACTCCCATCTTTTTCCTAAGATGCTCAAATGCTTCTTTGGGTAGTGGCTTTGTAAAAATATCAGCTATATGTTCTCTGGTGTCAACATATTCTAATTTGACAACCTTTTGTGACACTTGATCTCTTAGAAAGTGATATTTTATTGGTATGTTCTTTGTCTTGGAGTGCATGACATGGCTCCTTAATATATTTATGGCGCTCGTATTGTCACAACTTATCACTATTGGATCTTCATATTTTACAAGTCTTCTAATGTTTGTTTCATCCAAATGATTTGAGTACAACATGATGTGGCAGCAATATATTCAGCCTCTGTTGTAGATAGTGATATGGAGGATTGTTTCTTGCTTAACCATGATACCAAACAATTTCCCAAGAAGAATGTTGCTACACTGGTACTTTTTCGGTCATCAACACTTCCTGCACAATTTGCATCAGTGAATGCCTTTAAAGTGAAATTATTTTTTGAATACCATAATCCATAGTACCATTTAGGTATCTAAGAATTCTTTTTACTGCAACCACGTGTGTTTCTTTTGGGGTTGATTGAAATCTAGCAACCAAACCTACAACCTCCATTACATCTGGTCTAGTAGTTGTTACATATAATAAACTACCAATCATTGACCTGTACATAGTATGATCCACTTCTAAGGATTCATCACTCTTGCTTAATTTACAGCCAATGGCCATAGGAGTAGTAACAAATTTGGATTCTTCCATTTTGAACTTCAATATTTCTTTGATATACTTAGTTTGAGAAATGAAAATTCCTTTTTCTGATTGAGATACTTGTAAACCTAGAAAGAATGTTAGTTCTCATAACATTCACATTTCAAATTCTTTCTTCATTTCTGATGCAAAGTTTACACTCGGAATTTGTAGATCACTTCCAAATATGACATCATCTACATAGACTACCACAATGATCATATTTTCATTTTCAAATTTTATGTACAAATTACTGTCACTGACCCCTCTTTTATATCCTTGTTGTTTTAAATAATTGTCAAGTCTAGAGAACCATGCCCTTGGAGCTTGTTTAAGACCATAGAGCGCTTTCTTAAGTTTGCACACCTAATTTATGTTTTCTGACAAGAGAAAAACTCCAGGCTGCTCAATATAGACTTCTTCTTTAAGTTCTCCATTAAGGAACGTGGATTTTACATCCATTTGATATACCTTAGAGTTTTTGTAGCATGCAAAAGCTAAGAACATCCTAATGGCTTCGAGTCTTGCCACAGGTGCAAATGTTTCTTCAAAATCAATGCCTTCCACTTGAGCATATCCTTTACATACTAACCTGGCCTTGTTTCTGGTCACATGACCATGCTCATTGAACTTGTTTTTAAATATCCATTTGGTTCCAATAACATTCATATCCTTAGTTCTTGGGACAAGTTCCCAATTCTGGTTCTTTTCTATTTGATCAAGTTCTTCATTCATAGCATTGAGGGCCAATCCTCACTTTTGCAAGATTCCTTAAATGTTTTGGGTTCTATTATCAAAAGTAGTGCTTGTTCTTCATCAAATAATTTTCTTCTTGTTCTAGCTCCTGATTCTTTGTCACTAATTATTTGATTTTCAGGATGATTTTTCTGGGCCCACCTAGATGGTGTCTTTGTGTTTGATCTCAGGGATTCTTCATTCTCACTTTCATGTGATTCTTCTTCCTCTACTCTTTCTTCTTTTTCTTCAGAATTATCTTCCTTTTGTGCACTTTCTCTCTTTCTTGTATCATCTACTTTTTCATCATCAATTTCTTTATCATCTATACTTCTTCTTGGTTTAGTATCAGCAACAGTTACATTTGCACTTTCTATGATCTTGTGCAACCTTAGATTACAACATCTGTATGCCCTTTTGGAGGAAGAATATCCAAGAAATATGCCTTCATCGATTCTAGAGTCAAACTTCCCTAGATTATCATCATCTCTTTTTATGTAGCATTTACTTCCAAAGGCTCTGAAATATTCAATTGAAGCCAGTCTTCCAAACCATAGCTCATAAGGAATTTTGTCACTATTCACTTTGAGTTGTCCTCTGTTTTGTACGTAGACAGCTGTATATATTGCCTCTCTCTAATAGCCATCAAGAAGTTTTGCTTCATTACGCATAGTTTTAGTTGCTTCTTGGACTGTCATATTCCTTCTCTCAGCTACTCCATTTTGCTGAGGAGTTTTTGTTGTTGAGAACTGTCTCTTGATTCCATGTTTTTCACAAAACTCGTTGAACTCATTTGAGGTGAATTCCCCACCATTATCTGATCTTAGACATTTAATTTTTCGATTTCTTTCATTTTCAACAAGGGCTTTGAACATCATAAAGGCTTCTGATTTTTATTTAAGAAAAGTCACCCAAGACATCCTTGTATAGTCATCAATTAATAACATAAAATAATATTCTCCTTGAAGGCTTTTAGTCCTTGTTGGTCCACAATGATCTGTGTGAATTAATTCTAATGGCTAAGAGGTTGTATGTTCTTTCACCTTGAAGCTTGTTTTTGTTTGCTTCCCATGAAGACAATGTCTACACACATGGTTTGGTGGTTTTATGATTTTTGGCAGATTTCTTACAGCTCTCCTCTGACTAATTCTTACAAGATTGTCAAAGTTCAGGTGCCCCACCCTTCTATGCCATAGCAGACTTTCATCAACTTGGCTCACATCATAACATTGTTCTTCATTTTCTAGAATATACACATTACTTGGAGTTCTCACAACAGTTCCAACAAGTTTTCCTGAAATTTTTCTTATGATTTCACACTTCTTGGAATCAAATATACATGTCTCCTTGATCACACGTTTGACTCACACTCAAAAGATTAGGTTTTAAGTTTTCTACAAGTAGAACATTTTCAGCTTTCATCTTATCTCTAATAACCACTATACCCTTCTCGATTATTTTAGAGGATAGATTATCTTCAAAAGTGACATTTCCTTTTTGCATCCTTTTTAGGCTTAGGAACTTAGTTGGGTCACATGTCACGTGTTTTGAGCATCCACTATCCATATGCCATAGATTTTGTTTTTCTATAGCACATAGAGCTAATGAAAATTCAACATCACCCTTCATTTTCTAAGTTATCCCTTTGTCTTAAAATTTTTAGGTGGCATCCATAGGAGTTACTCGTTTACATTTTCTAGCAATGTGTCCCTGATTACCACATTTGTAGCATTTTGTACTATAACTCTGTAGAGGAGCAAAAGAATTGTAGTTTCTTCATTTTGGATTGTTTCTGGTAATATTTTTCTTATAGATAGAAGTATGTGATGTAATCCCTTTCTCCACAGGAGTCTTTAGTTTACAATTTCTAGCCATATGTCAAAAATTGTTACAGGTGTAACAATTTCCTAAAAGGAGTAGCCGATGTTTACTTGTCACAGGTCTTTTAAGCATCATATTTGTTCTTTGTAATGGAGAAGCAAATTTCTTACTTTCTTCTCTTTTAATTTGGCTCATGAGTACAACAACATAACTTATTTTATTTCCATCTTAATTTGTGCAAGAAGAATATCCAGTTTTCTTTTTGTCAAATCCTAATCTAGATTTATCGCTTGATGGTCTTTGGACACTTAGAATTTCATCTAAAGTCCTTGAGTTATTTTCATACCTTGATTTGATAGATTCTTCATCCAGTTTCTTTATAAGGTGGATAATGTCTTGTCCAGGCCTTTCAGATTCTTGTATTTTCTTTTTGAGTTGTTTTAGATTGTTTTCAGTCCTTTCGATTTCTAGAACCTAATTTTTTAAGTCAGCAATCATTCCTTCCGCAACTTTGTTTTTCTCTTCAAATTCTATCATGTGGGTTTTTTATTTCTTGTACATCTTTTTATATTTCTCTATTTCTTCATGAGCATTTATAAGTTTTGCTTCAAGGTCTGTCACATCTTCTATTTCTTCTCCAGAGATTTCGCTTTCGAAACCCATGAATAGAACTTCAACATCTTCACATATTTCATCATCTTCATTGTCTTCTTTGGAGTAAAGGTTTTTCTTATTTTCCTTAAACTTCTTATTGTATATGATCTTATTCTTTTGATATTTCTTATGACAGCAAGGTTCTTCATCATCACTATCCTCTTGTTTTGGGTGAGGGCATCTTTTGGGAAAATGCCCAATCCTTCCACACATAAAACATTTCAAAGGTAGTTTCCCTTTGTACTTGCCAGTGCCTCTCTCAAGTTTATTGATGAAGAGAACTTCCTCATCATCTAGGTCCTCTGATGGGATCTTGGATATGACTTTAAACGTTGCTTCCTTCTTTGATAATCCATTTTGTCCTATTCTCATCTCATAGGTAGCAAATATCCCATGTAGTTCATCTATTGTCATAAGTTTAAGATCATCTCATTCTTCTAGAGAGGATACATTTGAGTCATACTTCATTGGTAAGGTTCTTAGTACTTTGTCGACTACGTCTTTCTCTTTAAGTTCTCCTCCAATGCCTCTAATAGCATTAACAATTTCATCTACTCTTTGAAGATATTCTACAATATTTTCTTCCTCTCTCATTTTTAAGTTTTCAAGGTGTCCTTTGTAGGTCTGAAGTTTGGATTCCTTGACTTTTGTTGCTCCTTCATAGACACATTTTAGTTTTTCCCAGGCATGTTTGGTTGTTTTGCATTACATTACTTTTACAAGTACTGATTCTGTTAACCCACTCAAGATTGCATTTAGAGCTTTTGCATTGGCTTCATATAACTTTCTCTCCTTCGCCTATAGGTACGTCATCTGGTACTTTATATTATGTTTCAACGGTATTCCAAACCTTGTATCCAAGAGCCATTAGATGGCACTTCATTCTTACACTCTAGTTTGCATAATTATCTCCAGTAAATAAGGGAGGTTTATTGGTGGCTAACCCTTGTTGATCCATAGTGATTTTTAATAGGATCTTCCTTCTAGTGATTAAGTTGTAGTGAAGGATCTTGCTCTGATACCAATTGTTGGAAATTTGGACAATACTAAAAGGGGGGGTGAATCAGTATTGCTACTTTTAACCATTTAAACCAGTTTTAATTTATTTTTAGCACACATGAACAACAAGAACACACAACACAAATTTATCGCGGAAGCCAAATTGGGTAAACCACCAATAATTCCTATTACTGCAAAATTATATTTACAAATAGTTTATGCATGCTACTACAGACAAGGATGGTACTACACCCTATTTACCAACAACTACTAGACGGAGGCTTCAACCCCCTGGTTTTATCAGCTGCTACTGAAAGGATGCTACGACACCCTATTTACCATCTACCACTGGAAGGAGGCTACGACCCCCTAGTAAGCATGTTGCTTATCCTAGCGCCTGCCAACCTCCCTCATATAATAATTTGATCTCTGATTGTACTTCGATCGATATGTCGATTGAAAGTGCAGAGACACCTGTTTGAAGGTCTAAACTATTGTTTATATCCCCTCAAACATTCAACAGTCCCCTACCTTCACCGTGACTCTCCAAGACAACTAAGCTAATTCAAAACTAAGTCTATGTTAATCGATTTTTTACTGTTTAATTTTCCAGTCGCGACCTTCCACAGTTTCCTTTCCGCAACGATCCTTCCCCAACATCCTTTTCGCAAGATACCTTCCACGCCGTTGATTTCTTGCAAACTATTTCTAGACCGTTGATTTGATGCGGATTGCGGATGCGTGTTTTGGCTTTTCTCGAAAGGTCCTTCCACAATTACCTTCCGCAAGGTACTTTCTACACCATTGATTTCTTACAGACTCTTCCTAGACCATTGATTTGAGATCAGATGCAGATTGCGGATTGCAGATTTTCCAAACTCCTTAAAAGTGCTTCCGCAATTTGTTTTCCGCAAGATTTCTTCCACATCGTCGATCTCATGCGGACTCTTTCCTGATCGTCGATCTTAGATCAAATGCGGATTGTGAATTGCGAGTTTCCAATTTTCATGAGAATGTTCTGCAAATTCATTTCCGCAGTCTTTCTTCTGCACCATCGATCTCTTGTGGAGTCTTTCCTGATCATCGATCTTGCGGATTGCGGGTTCTCCAGTTTTGTTCATACTTCCACAATTCCCTTTCCGCAAAACTTCTTCTGCGTCATTGATCTCTTGTGAAATCCATCGTGACCGTTGATCTTGTGAATTGCGGAATGCGGAATGCGGAACCACACTTTCATATTTTGGACTTCCGCGGCTTTATTTCTGTATTTTTTTTACCGTTGATTTCTTTGCGGGTTCACTCCTGACCGTTGATCTATGATCTAATGCAGATTGCAGATCTTCACTTTTCTTTGTGCGGAAATCATTCACCACCGTTGATTTCCTTGCAGGTTCACTCCTAACCGTTGATCTACGATCAAATGCGGATTTGTGCTATAGCGTTGTGGATCTCTCTGCAGCCGTAGATCTTCTGCGAACTTTCTTCTAACCATTAGATTTGTTCATGTCGCCTCTTCCAAAAAGGTACGAGGCCTGACAAGTCATCTCGGGCTCCAAGTTGGTGACTTCTCATGTGGTCCAAGCACCTAGAGCCCCCACAATACATTTGCTCTACGCATCGAATAACCGCAGTGAGGCCAGTGCATATAAACAAATACAAACTCAAACGCGTTGCCAATGCGAGATAAATCCCAATCGTCAAATCAATTTGTACCGTTGATCACCTGATCGGACGGTTGTTGAGTCTTCATAATGAATTATGTTTCAGATTCACATCTCCTTTGCGTCTTGCATCGATTGACTGCTACTCATCGAACTACCATCTGACTTTGTAATTCCTTTGTCATTACTGAGCTTCTTTGACATCAATGACAATTATTTTCAATGGTACTCTCTATAAGAACATTATTGAAGTACTAGGTGTCCCTAATCCATATGTCATCCTTCAAATCAAAATCTAAGTTGCCACATGTTATCTACGCTTGAAGCCTCCCTCCATGATGCACAATACTCCACATCTTCTAGAGGGCATTCTCCCACCAAGTGAATCCTCCATGTGGTCATAATGAAGTGCATCCACATGCAAGAGATCTCTAAGGCCGAAGGAAAGAGCACTAATCTAACATTAAACCGAAGTTGAGCATCCTCTAAGCAAGCTATCTCAAGTGTGTGTATCCATCAAAGACCATATCTCATGCTACAAACCATCTTGGACCATCCAAGAGTTGAACATATACCATGTACCCAAAATCTCATGAAGCACCCCTAAATATGGTGTAAATACTTTCAAAGTAACCAAAACAAATCTAACACAAATCCTAAGCTATAATACCATACTAAAATTTAATGGCAAGTTCCTCGATCAACCCAATAGCTCACACACCAAGAATATATATAGTGGTTATTGAAAAATACCCTAAGGAATGCATTATATTATCATATCATGTTACATCACACATGTTACATCACATATGGATCAATCTCAAGAACTCAAAAGGGAGAAATACCCAACACCACCCCAAGAGAAGAGAACTAGAATTCAACACATTATGAATGACCAAATGACTCGTATATTTATATATTTGGTCTTCCACAAATGTTACAAAAATGCCCCTTGCATTAGGTTGTCTATGTATGGTCAAAATCCATTCAAGTGATCCCAATAATCCCAAAGTGCTCGATAAGTCTGTTTTAAACAAATGTTAACACATTCTTACAACAACAACAAAATGTAAACAAAGTTTTCTTTTAATTAAACTAGATCGGATAATTATTCCAAGTTGAGAAAAAGAAAGCCAATACCTTTTCATTGATATAATAAATATAGTCCATGTTGCTTGCATTATGTTTATACCTTCAAGGTTAAAAAGTATTTCACATGACTAGTCATGTCCATGACTAAATGGAATGAAGAAATGTTTAACGCCTAGTTGGTCACGTTGGGCCATCAAATTTATTGGTTGTTTTAGAATGGATTAGAGCATGGAGGAAATGACATTAAAAATTTAAGAATCAAAAGAGTACTACATACGAATAACAAGATAACAGTATTATACAGTATAACAAAGGAAATGCATATAATACACTTCCCTAAAAAGAAAAGAATCAAGAAGCACAAACAAGTATATGGTACAAGGAGGCTAAAAGGAATCATAATGATTCACAGAAGAATCAATTTAGTGGCTTAATTCACCTCCCTAAAAAGAAAAGAATCAAGAAGCATGGGCAATTATGTGGTACAAGAAGGCTAAAAAGGAATCATAATGATTCACACAAAAAATCAATTTATGGGATTAAGAGGAAAAACGCAAACAAAGTTTCTTCGTTGCATAGTAATGGATGATATAGCTTTATGAATGTGACTTTGTTGCTCCGATGAAAAGCCCGTTCATTAGTATCATTAAGCATCTCAACAACGTAATTATTCTTTTTCTTAAAACAATAAAATAGTTGCAATACAAGTAAATTATAATGTGCCTTCAATGCCTAAAACTCGCAACCAAGACTTTGTGCAATTCTCAATATTTAACCAAAAATGTCTATTCATTCTTAAAACTCTTTTTTTTTACCATGGGAACAACAACCTCCCAAGGGTATATCCAACAGCCCACAAGCCAGATATACTAGTGACTTGTGACTCAGCAGGGACCGAGATGTACCGAAGCCCATCAGGGTAACCCTCTATCCTAGGGTATCCCTACCCTTCGAGCCTTGTCACAACGGGCCAATGAGCAACCTTAGCCCCTCGCCCCCCTCAGTTTTGAACCTGTGACCTCCACGGAGATAACACATGTTCATAACCATTAGGCCCACTCAGGTGCTCATTTCATTCTTAAACTTATTTACCGCATTGCATGGAATCATTAGGGTACACTAGTCCAACAACAATTACTCTGCAACCACAATGTGAACAACCTTAAGGTTCCTTGGCTATTGTAATTGTATTATTCTAGATGATGCAAGAATCCATGTGACATGGTGTTATTATTGTCTTGAGGTAGTTAATTATTTTTGTCACACTTTAAGTGCAAAGGATTTCCAAGAAAAGGTGGCTTATAGTACACTTGGAAGAATTAATAGCATTAATGCCACTAGTAATGATAATAATAATAATAAGTTATTCATAATGTAGTGCCATGCCATTTAAGAAAGGGCATGACAACAATGGATAATCTCACTCTAGATCCGCTGTGATATTATGAAATAACTATTTATGGCACCCTCATGCCTCAATAAAAGTGAGATTCTTATTTGCTTGAATAATGCTGCTCTCACTTGGAATCATGCAAATCCTAAATCCAATGACAAAGCTTTCACAAATGTGAGTAGAAAAGTGACAATATCTATAACTTTATGTCTGGACAAATTGTGATCAAAGCTAGAAAAGGGACTTCATCAATAAGAAGAACGAACATTCTGTGTGTCCTTAGAAACCCTATCCATCATTCCAATATGACAACTTCAATAATAGGAATTAGATCTGTATTAAAAGATAAACATGGGGTTCACCCTTTGTCGTGCTAAGCTCCGTAAGAAAACTAATACAATTTATCAAGTATTCCCACTTATCATATAATGCACCAAAAGGATAGATCACAATTTGATAGTCACATACTAAGAGTCTCTCAATAGTTCCCTATGATGGAAGTAGGCTCCGATCAGGTACTATTAATTAGATAACTGCTCTAGCTGATTCTTATCAGGAAATGTTTAAACAACCATCCTGCATACAATGCAATCATGAAAAACACTACAAAATTATTGTGGGAGGGAATGAATTTTTGTTGTATAACCATAATGAGTAAATTGAATAGATAAAATACATCAAGGATGAAATTATGTGACCAAAGCCACCAGTATTGACACAACTTGGTGCAAGAGCCGTTTTGACCATAGGGTCATCATTGACCCATCCCCTAGCAAAAAGCTAGGGTCGACTCAACAAATAGGAAAAACAAAAAAACTAACACAATTTTCAGATATATATAGCATTTTCCCAACCTAGACTAGAGTCTACTGGGTTAGACCAGGTATGGGCAGATTAGGATGGTTTCCTATGGGGTCAAACCCCTTCCAAGCATCATGTATTAATAAGATCCAAGAACACACAATCCCTCTCACTAAAAGTGGAGACCTATTCCTATCACGTGTGCTGCTTAACCTTGTGCCTGTAGATTATCACCTATTATGCTTCATTTATTAACCTGTTAATACAGTTGTAAAACTCTGAAGACTACCATGAAAGCCAAATGAAATGAAGAATTATACTATGAAAATCATGTACACATGAATGTAGTTGAAAGTGCCATTCAAACTAAACTTATATTTTGTTTCCAACTTTCAATTAACTTCCTCAAAGGATGATATTTAACTCATTGTTGATCTGTTAAAAAGTTCAACTGTCAAATTAGCTGTGAAAGCTGGAATTGAGTGAAACTTGTGCAGGAAAACATTCACCTGCATTGATCACATTAAATGTAAACATCAAGTATTGTCAATATGCCACAGACAAAATTTTAACAAAAAAATATACAGATTAAGTTGTGACATTTACCTCACGTGCTATTTCAGCCTGAGAAGTGTATCCGTTCATCTGGACAATTAATAATAGAAAAAAATTACTTTTAATGAAATGCCAAAGACAAGGAACCTCCAATAATAGAGGAGATTATATGAAAGAATGTTAATTTGTTACCTGCAGATTCATGTTTCCTGATTCATATTCAAATTCAAGTTTCTCATCATCGTTCTGTGCATATATAGACTGAAGAGTAAACAACGTAACCGGTATGCCACTTGGACGTTGCTGTTCATCCATCTGTATCTGAGAAAGAACCAAAAATCATCACAATTTGAACCAAATAAGAAAGTCAGAAAACAGACTCATCTTACTCATATTGCACGGGCACCAAGGAACAAGAATATGTTAATTATTTTCCTATCTGATCTCCCTAAGTCCACTTGCTAAAAATAGGAGTCTCACAAAACATCTTGCATGTCATCAAAAAAGGTCTCAATTGACTTCATATGGAAATAAGGAACTGTTAGGATTTATAATCCTCCCTTGTCCATACTTATTCTATTAGATTATATTTTCCTAACTTAGGAGTCATTACTTGATATTGGGTCCTATGTTGCGGGGAAGCGTGCCCCCCCCTCCCCCCGCCCCTCGCCCCCGCTCTGGAAGCTCGCTTCGGACCGAAGCGCTGCGGGAGCTAAGGCGAATCATGCTTCCGGCTTTGCTCCCGATCCGAAGCGAAATGCAAAACGCGCTTCCCATCCCAAAAATTCACTCCCTGCCGATTCAAGAAGCGTTCGCTCCCGCTTACGCTCCCAACACTTCGGAGATCGCTCCCCCTTCGCTTCTTGTCGCTCCCATGCACTCTTCCTCCGTTTAACGCTTCCCACGCCCGCGCAAGTGAGGAAAAGGGGTTTTGGAGGGAAGGAGGAGGGCTTTGGGGGATAATGCCCTCTTCTCCTACCTCATTGTCACTTTGCAAGAGAAGAAAGGAGAAGAGGAGAGGAGAGGAGAAAGTTGTAGCTTGCCGCCATTGGAGAGCGGGAGCCAAAGAGGCAGGTTCTACAACCTTCTAAGTTCTTTGTAAGTTTGTAAATTAAACATTTGTCATTTTCTTTGTGTTAAAATTTTGAAATTTTTTTACCTTTGATTTCTATGATAGTATGAAATTTGAATGCTTGGGCTTGGAATATACATTGTAGAGTCTAGAGTCTAGAATCTAGTGACTAGAATGTACATTGTTAAAAACTTAAATCTCTAGTTCCTCCCTCATTCTATTGCAGGCAACAGGTTAAATCTCTAGTTTCATCTGGCATCAACCATGATGATGGGTTTATGGTTTATTTTGTTGGTTCCATTTGTTATTTTCATGGTGGTGGTTGGAAACTGAAGGAGGAATGAGGAAGAGGATGAAGAAGTGGGAAGTGGCACATACAATAGAGAGGAGGAGGGGGAGGGGTAAGAGAAGAGGGAAAGCCGAAAGAAAACCAAAGAGGACCCCACACCCTTGTGGAAATATGTCACAAGGAAGGAAGGAACTAGAGGGGGTGGAACCACCAAATTTGTTTGCCCCCATTGTAACAAGACATACATAGGTTCATATACCCGTGTGAGAAGACATCTATGTGGGCACATGCCATGTGATGAAAGAAACACTGTAGGAGTTTGTGTTTGCCCAAATGTGGTATCAACACAAAGAGCCATCTATAAGAAGGAAGAATTTGAAGCACAAAACACATCAAAACGATCATCGGATGACCATGACCTTTTATGCTCACCAAGAACTGGAGGCCCATCCACCCAAGGCAGTGGATTCTCTCCCATGCAATCATGTGGCAGCCGTAGGACAATATCAGATTTCCTTGATCAAGGTGGTAGGGATGACGTGGACTCAAAAGTGTATCGATTTCTCTATGCATGTGGCATACCATTCAATGTTCTTCGCTCACCCTATTGGCATGAAATGGTAGAGGCCATCCGCACTGCCCCAGCAGGATACAAGAGCCCCGGGTATGACAAAGCTAGAACTGTGGGGCTTGACAAGGAAAAAGCCAAGATCCAAAATGCTTTGGGGCAATTCACAAATGCTTGGAATGAGTATGGGGTATCAATTGTATCAGATGGTTGGACCAATGTGAAAGGTAAGCCATTGATAAATGTTCTTGGTGTCTCTACTACTAGTGCAATCTTCCTTTCAGCACATGACTACTCAGATAAATTCAAGACCTGCATGAACATTGTAGAATCCCTACTGAAAAACATTGAAGCTATTGGTCCATACAATGTCATCTAAGTCATAACAGATAATGTTGCTAATTGTAAGGCAGCGGGAGCAATCATTGAAGATACATACCCCAACATATTTTGGTCCAGGTGTATGGTTCACACATTGAACATTTTGATGCATGACATTATTAAGTTGAAGGAAAATGAATACAAATGGATTGGTGAACTGTACAAAAAGGGTAAGCACATGATAAGATTTATTACCAACCATAGCAATGCCCATGGCATTTTCTGCGCTCACTCAAAGTTAGAGCTATTAAAGATAGCAAAGACTAGATTTGCTAGCTATTACCTCACCTTCAGGTGCCTTTTGAAGGTAAGAGAGGCATTGGCTAGCATGGTATCAAGTCAATCATGGCAAGTCTTGAAAGATAGGGCTACATCCACATCTGACATGCATGATTTTCAGGACGTGGAAGACACAGTTCTTGATGGTCAATTTTGGGCAAGTGTCAAGTTTGTTTTGCAGTTCACAAAGCCCATTTATCACATGATTCGGTTTGCAGATACAGATAAGGCGATAATTGGGGAGATGTATGAGCAGATGGATAGCATGTTGGGCCAGGTTAAAGATATTGTTGAATCGAAGGATCCCATCCTGTATGACCATATTCACACACATGTGGTCAAAAGGTGGGATCATCTCAACGTTCCACTGCATGCCTTAGCATATGTATTAACACCAAAATATTATTCTCCACCTTGGTTGGCCAAACCAGCACCTGGGGGTGGGGTTAGAAGAAAGCCCCACACAGATCCAGAGGTATAGGTTGGGTACATGGTTGCAATAGACAAGTTGGTCCCTGATGAAGAGGAATGTGCCTTATTGCGTAGTGAATTAAGCAAATACCTCAGTGAGATTGGTCCGTTCGGTACTTTGCATGCTAGAAAAGATCGAGATAGGGCCCCTCCTATTGAGTGGTGGAACATGTATGGCTCATCATGTCCATGCTTGCATAAATTGGCAACCAAAGTGCTTTCACAGGTGGTAAACAGTTCCTCTGCAAAAAGGTGTTGGAGCACCTATAGTTTCATCCACTCGGTGAAAAGAAACCGATTAAATGAAAATAGGGCAGAAAGCTTAGTTTAGTACATTAAAACTTGAGGTTGTTGACTCATTACTATGAGCGGGCCAAAATCGATAGATCATATGTCACTTGGGACAACAATCCGGAGGAGCATAACTTGGAGGATGGAGCCTTAACTTTAGAGCGCTTGGAGGAAGAGCTTTTGGGCGATGAGGATGACCATGCAGCAGCAGCAACAATGCCACCACCTCCTTCGCCCCCAGGTTCAACTTCACAACCCCCACCTGCATCAGTGAGGAGGGGTCATGCAGGATCAAGTCTTGGACGTGGCTCAAGCCGCTCAATATCGCTGGCTACTAGGGCTGAAAATCCTGCTGCCTTTGTTCATGAACATAGACAACGGCAAAAGAAATTAGATATTTCCCATGGCAAGAGGAAACATCCATAAAATCTACTTTTCTTGTCTTTTCTTATTTACAGTACTTTCAAGTTTCTGCGTTGTTGAGATTCGAGAACTTGAGTCATTGACTCTTTTATATTTATTATGGTATATTTTGTGAACATTACATGGCAATTCAAGTTTGAAGTTTGAAGTTGAATTCTGAAGCTGTAAGGTTGATAACTTGATGTTATGAATAATGGACCTATGTTTGATGAATTCACTAGTATATGATAATTGATTGAATTATTGATGGTTGATGAATGATGTTATATTGTATTATGATTTATCATGTTATGGTTTATTTCATGTTTTTATGCTTTCCATGACTAATTCAACATTCTACAAGCATTTGTTGGCATATATGCATCAAAATATATTAAAAATATATATTATATAAAAAACACTTCCAAACCGGAAGCTTCTAAAAATTTCGCTTACCGCTCCCGCTCCTGCTCCTGCTCCCAAGTAACCTTGATTGGGTCCACTAGTACCATTGCATCCACTTGGGCTATTGGTGCCACTAGCATCAACCACTAGAGTGTGGGGAACACATATAGAGGTTAACTGCAACTGACTACATGTTCATGCATTAGTTTATGTCCCTCTGAGACCAATCCCTACAATTTAGGAGCCACTTGGAGTGCCACCACCAACCTCCTTCAGTTGTTGGTAGTTGGTACCTAGTTAAGCTAAGTTATACTCTAGTTACATTCAATTAAATGTCCTCCAGTTCAGTTAGCGCCAATCTTGCATGGTTGCATGGGTGTAGGCACCATTTCTCACCTACCTCATCAGTTTAACTGATTTAACTGATTGAGAGATTGAATTAGACATCTGGAGTTAGACTAGTGAGCTCTGATAGGGATTTAGGCACTTCTAGTTAGCCAGTCAGTCAGGATTGAGTTGGTAGATTCGAATCATAACCACATGATTCGAATTCTCCTTTATGTAACACTGTTGTATACTGTTGGGATTAATGAAGATAATACTGTAATTTTACTAAGCAATTCTTATCAATTTTCTATGAAATTTGTCTTGTTCAGTGTGTTTTTCATTCCATTCCACTGCACAATTATACAATTCAATTGCACTCATTGCCTGTAGATCAATGGCACAATAATTCAAACATGGTATCAGAGCCTATTCAGGCAAGCAACAAGTTTGCCCAATCTCCATTGTACACCAGAAGCAGCTGGGTTTCCACATAAGTCCTGCAAAGTGTGCATTGCTAACTCTGGATTTGTCCAGAGAAGCCTCTGCAGGAGTGACAGACCATGAGAAAGTGTACACGTCGAGATGGAAGGCTTGATTCTGACATAATTGTGAATTGATTGTGTTGTTGCATTGTTTCTTACAAGAATTACGTAGCTTGACTGAAGAATTGACTGTTCGGAAGGAAAATTGATGGATTCCTCAGCTCTTTTACCTCGGATCCTTACACCCTTCAACTATGTTGATTAGAGGGAAGATATGCAAGTTTCCTTGCGCAAGCTTGGCCTGTATATGATGACTAGGGCCAGAGAGATAGAATCTCATCATCCTACTGAGAAAAATAAGTTCTTGAATCGGTTGTATGAAGCATTTGGCTTCCTTTGCACTCACATCTCCAAGGATCTCCTCTTTCACCTTGAGGGATTGAAGGCTCCTAAAGAAGCTTGAGGGAAGCTTGAATTCTTGTTTGGCAAACAAGATGAGCTTCGAGGGCACATATTGGAGAACGAGCTAATTGAATTGCATCCCAACAGTTTTGAAACTATCCAATAGTTTTTCACAAAATTCAAGTCTCTAGCACTACAATGTAAGCAATGCGAAATAGAGAGGAAGGATGGGCAGCTTGTGCTCTCTGTGCTCAGCAAACTTGGTTCTGAGTACTCTGTCTTCGTCTCTACCTTCCATTTCGGAAGAGCTTCCATCCCCAATTGGAAGATGCCTTCATTAGATGGCTTTGTCGAGTCTTTAATATAGGAGCAGGATAAGTTGGTCCAAATGGGAGTCCTCCAAACTTTCAAGAACCAAGCTCTTTTGATGTCGGACTCAACCAATGCACAAGCTAAAGGGAAGCACAAGGGGAAGGAGCCTAAATCCTCTGATTCGAAGCCAAGAGAGAATCACAAGACTTCTGAAGGAGCCTCTGGTTCCAAGAAGAAGAAAAAGTTCGAAAAGATTAGATGTCCTTATTGTATGAGAGGCTTTCATCCTGAAAGCTAGTGTATGAAGAAGCAAATCGACCAACTGTCAGCACTCCTTAAACAGAACCATATTGCTCTTCCACAAAGAGTAAAGAAGTTTGATGTCGGACAATCGACAGAAGATCATGAGAGGTGCCATGCCTTTAAGGCTGGCCTCACTCGGTCGAGAGCTTACTTGATAGATTTTGGAGCATCCAGCCACATGGTTGCCTCCAAGGAATCCTTCACCACTCTCAATCTCACAGGAGGGCCTACTATTCATATGGATGATGACTCTCGGATCCCAGCAGCAGGAAGAGGTTCCATTAAAATCCAGCATGGTGAGTTCAAGAATGTTCTTTGTGCGCCCTCTCTTGCAGTAAATTTGTTGTTTGTATATCAGATGGCTCGCACTGGCTCACCAAAGCAAGTTGTATTTGGCCCTATCACTGGATTCTATTAGGCTTGTCCTTGCAGTTGCAGCTTCAAAGAGATGGGAGGTACATCACATGGATGTGAAAAGTGCCTTCCTCCATGGTGACTTGAAGGACGAGATTTACATGAAACAACTTGAGGGGTACATTAAGGATCCTTCCTTGGTTTGCAAATTGAGGAAGTCACTCTATGGGCTCAAACAAGCCCCAAGGGCATGGTATTCCAAAATGGATGCCTTCCTCATGTCACAGAAATTTGAAAGATGCAAATCAGATTGCAATGTTTATATGCAGAAGAAAGAGGGATCCTTGCTATTGATTGTGTTGTATGTGGATGACTTGCTCATTACTAGCAGCTTTGTTGCTGGATTGAGAAGCATCAAGTCAACTCTGAACAAAGCATTCACTATGACTGATCTAGGACTGTTAAGACAGTGCATTGGTCTTGAAGTAACTCAAAAGACTTCGGGAATCATGATCTCACAATTCAGATATTCATTAGACATGCTCAGAAGATTCCACATGGAAGACTGCAAGGTAGCCCCTTTTCCCTTTCTATCTGGCATCAGGCTAGAGGAAGGTGGCTCTACACCATTTGTAGACAACACTCTTTACAGACAACTCATTGGGAGCCTTCTATATCTCACACATTCGAGACCAGACATATCCTATGCTGTGAGTGTTGCTCCCAGGTACATGCAAGAGCCACATGAGCTACATTGGAAGGCAGCAAAGCGTATCTTGCACTATGTGCAGGGTACTAGAGATTATGGGATTCATTATGCAGTTGGTGCACAGCTTGATCTCATAGGCTTCAGAGATTCAGACTGGGCAAGAGATGGGAATGATAGAAAATTCACTTTAGGATTTGTGTTTATGATTGGATCTAGGCCAATTTGTTGGTCCAACAAGAAGCAAGCAGCACTTGCACTCTCTTCAGCAGAAGCAGAGTATAGGGGAGCTATGAATGCAGTTATTTAGGAAGTTTCGCTGCATGGCATCATGACAGAATTTGAGATTCGCACTTCACCTTCAGTGGACATTTACTATGACAACCAGAGCACCATAAAAATTTCCAGTGATCTAGTTCAGAAGTAGAGTTCGAAGCACATTGAGTTCACATGCATTATATTCGGGAACTAGTGCATGACAAAACTATCACACTGCATTATTGTCCTACAAAGGATCAGATTGCAGATATATTCACCAAGTCCTTCACAAAGAAGAGATTTGTCTTTCTCAGATCTCTTTTAGGTGTAAAGGCTTGATTCATAGTTCTTGTTCCTGCTTATCTTGAGGGGGGGGGTTTCCCATGAGGTTTTCCCCTATTTCCTCGGTTTATTAAGCATATTTTTTAATTCTTTTAGATTGTAATGGGTGACTTTTAGCCTTGTTTCCAGGGCCCACAGTTGTCCAAGTTAGGATTACTGGGGGGTGTTAGGATTTATAATCCTCCCTTGTCCATACTTAGTCTATTAGATTATATTTGCCTAACTTAGGAGTCATTACTTGATATTGGGTCCACTTGGGCTATTCGTGCCACCAATATCAACCACTAGAGTGTGGAGAACACATATAGAGGTTAATTGCAACTGACTGCATTTTCATGCATCATTTTATATGCCTCTGAGACCAATCCCTAAAATTTAAGAGCCACTCGGAGTGCCACCACCAACCTCCTTCAGTTGTTGGTAGTTGGTACCTAGTTAAGCTAAGTTATGCTCCGGTTACATTCAGTTAGATGTCCTCCTGTTTAGATAGCGCCAGTCTTGCATGGCTGCATGGGGGTAGGCGCCATTTCTCACCTACCTCATCAGTTTAACTGGTTTAACTGATTGAGAGACTGGATTAGACATCTGGAGTTAGACTAGTGAACTCCGATAGTGATTTAGACACTTCTAGTTAGCCAGTCAGACAGGATTGAGTTGGTAGATTCAATCTTATCCACATGATTCGAATTCTCCTTTATGTAACACTGTTGTATACTGTTGGGATTAATGAAGATAATACTGTAATTTTACTGAGCAATTCTTATCAGTTTTCTGTGAAATTTGTCTCGTTCGGTGTGTATTTTTCATTCCATTCCACTACACTATACAATTCAATTGCACTCATTGCCTGTAGATCAATGGCACAATAATTCAAACAGGAACATGGATATATCATCAAATATTGCATACAACATCTTGAAGCATAAACTAGAAACCTACTAAAAATAACTCAATCCTATACTGTTCCCTGGAAACACTGGTCTCTAAAACTCAACTATGTAATGTCACCAAAACGCTGGAGAAAGTAGTCACTGAAACTCCATCTCTATAATGTAACAGAAACCCTATGTCACATGGTTCGGGTTCAAGTTCGGGTTCGACAACCTTTAGGTTCGATTCGGGTTCAAATTTTTCCATAAGGTTCGGATGAGGTTCGCCATTAGGTTCGTCTTTATATATATATAATTTAAATATAACTAGTAATTATGTTATATATGTTATATTATTAATTATGTTATATATAATATAATTATATGTATGTTAATATGATTTTATTCAACTTTAAAATTAAATATAACTTAAAGTTTAATATAATTATATATACATACATATTATATTAAACTTTAAAATTAAACATAACACAAAATAATAAAGTAACAATACATATGTTAACTTTAAAAATACAATACATATATTATATATACATACATGTTATATTAAACTTTAAAACTAAACATAAAACAAAATAATAAAGTAACAATACATATGTTTACTTTTAAAATTAAACACGACATAAAATAATAAAATAACAATGCATATGTGATATGTGACCGTAAGTGTAAGAAAAATAAATCTAACTTCGAATATGGAGATGAGAGAGGCGGCGCAGAGTTATTATAGTTGAGGGTTTCAAAATGATGAGATAGCTCAAGCAATAGGGTCGAAGGTTTGTCCAATGAAGGTTCAACGGCAAGTCAAGTGCCTGCACAAGCGACGGTGCCGAGGGTTTGACAAATGATTTGGATATTGTATAATGCACAGTACACCCGTCGAACTGTAGACTCTACGCATTGTTGTTAACCAGAAGCAAACATAAGCTGTCTGCAGCTTAAATCCAAAAATATATCTCGAGTCTGTCGCCTCAAAGCATTTATTCACCTTGAAAAATGTTAACGTAATGAAGTTCGTGAGACTCGCAACATGAGAAACGTTTTAGGTTCGACGAACCTCATCGAACCAGAGAAATTTTATTAGGTTTGCCGAACTTCGAACCTCAAGCTTGAAGTTCGCCGAACCTTGTGACTTAGCAGAAACCATGGAAACTGAAATCTAAAAACAATGGCATAAAGGATCATGGCCATAGAACCCACTAAGAATGTGTGCACAAATCGTCAATGTCGAAAAATCAAAATGGACTAAGGAGAAGTCTCATGATCTTGAATGCTTGGTGGTGTACTTACACTCCATGATGTTGACGCCTCGGTTGATGATGGTAGATTGATGTGCTCATAGTGTTTTGTTCATGGTTATTTTCTTATTCTTGGCTCTACACATATATCTTCGTGGTGATCTAAAGTGCTGGCCATTGGCTCACCTTTTGAACCTTGTTTTGTGTCGATTCTGGAGTGATATGTACATAACAGGACCTTGACTTCAGACCCCCATATATCAAATATTGAAATACCTTAGCTTAGATGGTTGCCTATGATATATATATATGGCTTGGGACCTTTCCAATGATGTAGAACACCTCATTCCTCAAGGCATTGAAGAAATTGGGCATTCATTCTGGCAATCAGATTCTAGTTTATGGGGCATTTTCAGCAATTTTGGTAGTTTTGGTAGCAGGTTCTAATGTGAGACGTCCTCCTTTCTTTGAACAATTTTATCCCTATTCTAACCAATCCACCCCTGTTGGAAACCTAATCCTTTGGGATAGGTAATATTGAACGAAGACAAATAGTCACAAGGAGTCCAAGTGACAGCTGGGAAGATGAAACCAAGTGTCACCTCAGATTGTACTTATATGTGTATATCCTTAATAGAAAAGTGCAATTCATGCTTATTCCTATATTGGATGTTCCAACAATGGTATCAGAGTGCCTAGGTTTTGTCAAACTACCTAGTATTCCTGCTCTGTCCACTATCCTTCCTCAGGCTGCCCACTACCAGCTCTGTCCTCTACCAGCTAGATATTTCCCTTCATCTCTGCATTCTCTACATAGATATTTTGGAATATACGTGGACATAATTTCCCTTCATCTCTGTTTAGTAGCATCATTCTCTATGATCTTTCTCAGCGTCGAAGTTGTTTCTGGCCTTATCAACACCAGTCAGAGATATCGCCATATACTGCATTCCAGTCTTGCTCTGATTGTAATGGAGACCTGCAAATTCTCAGTCGCAGCTACTTACATTGTTATTCTTCTGTCGGTTTTCTTATGGGCACCTACTTTTGCTGCATATGAACACAGTATGGCGGCTCCAAGTCCTAGTCCCAGTCTCAACATGGAATGCGGTGCAGTTTCTCTGGCCTGCGCTCCCTCTATCACAACGGCACTTTTAGGGTGCATCTTTTCTTTCTTCTTTCATTGAAATTCTGTGCAATCAAATTCAGCTAAAAGAATGTTAGGAGGGTGATGACTTTTAGCTCGAGTCTCCGCCTGCTGCTTTCTGTGTGTTGTCTCGGTTGGATAAATGTTTCCATGGCTTTTCGGGTACAATGTTGATTCAATTAAAAGAACATTGTATGCATCCCCACAGTTCCACCCTTGTTAGTCTGTATTAATGTTTCCTAGTAGTGGCCTTGTTAAATGAGAATCCTTGTATCCTTGTATGTATCAACTCCACTCCCACAATGTCAGCCAGTCGGTATGGGCAAAAGAATGTAAGCCTTCTCAAGCGAAATTCTGGTGTCTTTTTCTGTAAAACCTTTGATGTTGGACAAATGAGTGATAAGCAATCAGGCATGAATTTTGGCACAGAAGAAGCAACAACAAGGGAAAAGAAGTTTAATTATGCAAATCACTAAACAACAATCAACAAGCCTAACGAGCCTTTTCACCACTGCTGCCACTACTCTCACCACACCTTCCTCCTGGTTATTTTGAATGTGGGTAGGATCATTTGGAAGTCCCGTATTATCTTGGTGGGATGATTTATGGCAGCCTACTTACTATGTGAAAAGGGACAACCTACAGGCTGTCTATTTACATTCACATGTTTAGTTTAATGATTAGATATGGAGATGGGTGTGTTTATTTCTTTTGTTGTAACGACTCTTGCCCAACTATAACCTCCATAACCCT